>JAECMU010061197.1:0-13560 GCA_016106625.1 Dracogyra subfuscus
CATAAAACTTGTATCCACTAGATCTGATAGTACTGGGGTGATTCATAATTAAAGGCATACTGTCACGGATTTAAGGATCTTGTTTCTCTAAAAACGGATAATAATTGTCGGAAACCAAATCTAGCTATTGCATCACCTTAACTGAACCATGATGGAATGAAATCCATGTCATCCCTCTCAGCAATTTTAGTTTTTTTAATTAAGGACCATTGCCATAATTCAATTATTTTTACAAAATGTCATTAATAAATGGAGTATGGTGGTTATGAAGATGGTTGAATAAAGTACATTTAGAGACAAATCAAATAATTTGTTAGACCATTAAATAGGTCAATGGTCTGTGACAATTTGCCTTTAATGCAAATGATGTGTTATAATTATTTTAGTTTCCACACATGGTTTCATTGAAACATTTTATGTACATTGTGTTATATAAGCTGTATAATACTGATATGCATGACCTTAAAGTTTGTATTTCACATTTACTCCAATTTATTGTATGTTTAAAACAACTTACATTCCTCTTTTTGATATTTCACATTCCACTCAACTTTATATGTGTTGTATGCTATTGTGCTCTGTTTTGACTTACACATTTTATTATTTTATTGAAAACCATATGGTTTATGGTGCAAGTTGTTGTTATTTTATACAGTGAAAAACCTCTTGTAGAGGGAATCTTTTATGACAACAACCTGTCTGTAGAGGACACTAAGGTTTGTTCTTTGTACACAAGTACATTTACTTCTGTATAATGGGCACCTTCTAATACAGATCATATTTAGTAGGAATTTTGTGTGACCTTTATAGACAGGGTTGACCAGAGATGAAAATTTTATTTAAAAAAAATTCCAGATTTAAAAAAAAAGTTATAGATTGTTTTGTTTAGTAAAACTAGTAGAGCACATTCATTAATTAATCATTGTCTGATTCTCAGTCAGTCTAGGAATGATCTCTCTTTCAAGACCTGTTAAACCTTTATGGATTTTTAATCCATCACCATTTTCATCTCTGGTCGATTAGAAGTTAAATCTAGTCAGTATTTTGTTTTTATATTATTTAATTTTATTTATTTTATACTGGTTTTGCTATCATTTAGCACCATTTTCATAAATGTGTAGTTTTTAGTGAAGACTAAACTTTTAGTGAAACAAAATAAACTCAAAATCACTTGATGCATGTTGATGATATGGTCTACAAAACAGTAGATTTTGGACATTATTCTCAAGGCTCAACATTTGCAAGAGTTATTTGCAACTCATATGTTTTCTGAAAATCGGATTCATGAACAGCTTTTGTATTACACATCTATAAAATTTGTCAATATTTGTATTCTACTACTGCTTTTCAATTTCTAGCTTTTACTTTATGATTAAACTGTCAGAAGCAAAAGCATTTAAAAGGTCACATCATGTTATCAGACAATAAGGACCTAAATTTGAGTGTCCATGTGATCCACCTTGAGACCAGTATGGTTAATATTTTTTTAGTTTTTGCCAATATTGACATACAATTATGATTTAGGATGCTGAAGTATGAAAAATGTCCAGTGTAGTGTTACAGGAGTGATAGTAAGGAACCACAATCCTTACTGACAAACAATCCTCGGTATGAATGACAGGGACAAAAGATTTGAAACCTTTCATTATGTTGCATTCATTATCTTCCTAAAATTCTAATATTTTCATATTTATATCATTGTGTATATTCTTTGTAATCAGAGTAAATTTCTTCCGTACCTTTTTGTATTCTGTTGTTAGACTATCCTTAAAGACATAGTACCACAGATTACAAAGTTTGTTTTTGTCCCAATACAGGATTATAAATGAAACTACATGCCACTGCACTGCCCAGTATGTTTTCATTGAGTCACACCAGAGGATATATTATTTACTAAACCATTTCATGTGACTTGAAATATACAGTGCTGTTTATAATAAGTTGTTTTGCAAACATTTTAAATGGATCACAGTTGTTTTTCTCATATAAGGCTGCATATTCTAATTCAGGTTTGAACTAAAATATTCTAGGTTTTACAGTATAAAATGTTTTCCGGTACGTGTATTACATCATTATACCATTAACTTACTACATACTTGTACTTACTACATCATTGTACGTACTACATCATTCTGGGTTTTTGTAATGGATCAAAATGCCTTTTATACAAAACAGCAGAGGTACATACCATTGAAACTAGGGTCAGTGAATTTAAAAGTAATTTGAGATAAATGTAAATTTATATATATTGTTATGTGTATTTTAAGGCAATTCAACATGTATTTTCTTGGGACATTTAGTAAGACAACTGTCTGTGCTACTCTGCCTTTAAATTGTTATTTTTAGTTGAGTTTTATTTCAAATAAAGTGCATTGGTATTGAGGTGTTTTTTTAATTCCCAAAACATGGTGATGGTGTGTTTAAACTTACATTGTAGTATGATTTTGTTTCAGAACATGTTTATTTTTCTTTATACATGTGTTAAAATGTTTATCTGGTCATACACTTATGATAATTATATTAAATCAAAATTAGTGACATTTGTCATGTCTTCTTATGGTGCATTAACTTAAATTATATTAATTTAGGCAACCAGTGATGTCACTGGGGGATGTGGTAAATTGGTACAGAAACAGTTCCCCATACAATGTAACTACATTCACTTCATCACACTAAACAAACTTTATTGTATCTTTAGGAAATTACCTTTCATGGGCCCCATTTTATGAAGTGATTTTAGCACTAAGATCACCTTAAGTGCATAGCTACCTTAAGCACTTAAAGTGATCTTAGCACTAAAATTGCTTCATAGAAAAGGACCGTGTACATTCTAGAAGGTCTAGCTGCTAGTAGATGAAAAGACTACTGGTTTTCTACTTTTGAGTTACCACCATTTAGCATATATAAAACTTCATTTTCTGGACAGGCATTTGCAAGTATATAGTCCCATGCTAGTACATGTATTTCATTTATACTAGTCTTGTTGTAGTCAGATTCTTTAGTGCCATACTAGTAACCTTATTTAGTTCCAAGCATTTGCAATTATATAGTCTCATACTAGTATTTTATTTATAGTAGTCTCATTCTTGTCAATTTCTTTAGTCCCATACTAGTAATTTTATGTAGTCCCATGTATCACTTAGAAGTGTTGCATAGTTCCATGCCATAGTAGACATAACCTAGTCAAGGTACATGTAGCAGCTAGCCTAAAATAATGAGTGGTTTTTTTGGTCAGCAATAAAAGAAAATGAGACTAAATTGCCAGGCACATAATCTGTAGAGGCTAGGCTACATTTAACATTTTAAAAATATGACACCCTTTTGGTGCAGTCTAGCTCGTGGAATATCCCAAAAGTGTTATTGCACTCTTACAATAACAGGGTCTTCCCCATTTAGATGACTTAGACACTTTCAATTTTTTTTCTGAAATCCCCACCTCACCCCCCACCTGCTAGTTGCAACCACTGTGCTATTTATAACTATAGGCATGTAAATGAATATGGGACTATATTCAATTTTAAATGCCTGTCTGCCGGATGTTTTGATGTTCTGCCATTGATGTTAAGAAAGCATTACCAATGTTATTATTTGTTGTAGGGCAACGACTCCATTATTCGACCAGTTAAAAAAGAATGTTTTTGTTTTATTGGTATTTTACCAATATTCATACAGACTTATTGGCAATGTTATTCCTAAAGGAGATTCAAGTTTTGTTCATGGATTATGCCCCAATCAGGTTTGAGTGCTGCACTGAACAGTATTCAGAAGAAAGAAGTGTGTTTTGTTTGACACCACTAGAGCACATTGATTAATTAATCACCGGCTATTGAATGTCAAAACATTTGGTCATTCCGACTTGTTGTCAGTAGACCGTGGAAACCTACTACATTTTCCCAATCGCATAAAGGGATCTTTTGGAAAAAATAATGTTTACCCTGTTGCCTATTTTAAATTTAAATGAGTATAGAAACATATTAAATACATTGGACGAATACTGGGGTTGTTACCTTACAGGTTAATGTTTTATAAAACCATTGTCTGCTGCATAGAAACTGATTAAATACATTGGATGAATACTGAGGTTGTTACCTTACAGGTTAATGTTTTATAAAACCATTGTCTGCTGCTCTCTGCCCTTCATGTGATTGGTTCTGGAAACAGCCAGTACACTGGCCACAATAAAGTTTGTTTGGTGTGATGGAAGAATGACCAGATCCCCCAATGACTTGTATCCTGACTACATGTAATTTACTGGATACACTGGTTCTGTTTTGTTGTGCCTCAATGTGTCTGTTTTTGCTGTGGTTTCAAAGTTAATGCTGCCAATTTTGAATCTGGAAATAAATATTTACACAGTGTATTCATTTGTAAGTTGTGTTTCTAATTTTGTTGTGTAAATATATCCTCAGAAACAAGGGTTCCTAAGCATGTATCCATATGCATGCTTTAAATTTAGCCTAAATATCAATGGGGCCAATCTAAGCCCTACCATAAAAAGGTGGAATCAAAATATTGCATTTAAATTACAATAAATTATCTTAGTGAATAAGAAATACAGAAATGGGAGAGGCACACAGTATAATATATGTGGGCAACCAGTCATCCATTATTATCTACAAGCTCTGCTATAATTGATTCAGACTACGAACCTGTAACTCATACCTCATGATGATTATCATGACATTGATGACAACAATGATAATAATAGTGTCTATGTATAAAACCAAGACTTTAGCATCATGTGTGGAACCTGCAATTTAACTGTTTGTCCTGGATGTACTTCCACCACAAGGGCTACTTTCGCCACTTATCAGGAAGACCTGTGTACTGTAGATACACTTCCCCATGGATACAATAACACATACAACAACCACTGATATATCAGTAGAGAAGAACATTGGTGGTTGTAGCTATTCTATATGTGTGTGTGTGCGTGTCTGTCTGTCTCTGTCTCTCATATGTATGTGTGTGTGTGTGTGTGTGTGTGTGTGTGTGTGTGTCTATATATATATATATATATATATATATATATATATATATATATATATATATTATATGTAAGATTTTCTTTCTCTATATATCTAGTGATCTCTCAATCCCAGACAAGTATCTATATAACCTTATGTTAGCCATGGTTTAGAATGTACTGAGTAAATTAAACTAACATTCTTTACCATTCCTGTTGAAAAAGCTGGGCTATGAGTAAAATATGTGACACAACTAATTGAGTTTTATATACTTTTATATAGCATATATAGCATATACTGCTATATCATATAGTCGTAGCTTTTGTTATTTCCCTTTTATGGAGTGAAAAGGCAAGATATAAGTAATATTTCTCCAATGGTGGCGATATATAGCGTCAACTTTTGATTTCATGAAAATTATCAGTGTCTGTAAAATCACACAACCAAAATTTCAGTTTCCATGATTATTATATCGAGCACGACTATTTAACAAAAATAATTATTTTTAAATGCAATTTTTGATGGGTTCCAATGATCACAAGGTATGGAACTGCTAAGTGTTTCCCTTGAAATTTGAAATCCTATGGCCTGTTAAAGTTTAACCTTAAAGTTTCACAATTTTAGATAGTTTCTCACAAGCTACAAGTCCTTGATCCCTTGATCAGTCAAACTTGGTTGATAGTTTCACCTATGGATGTTCGTCACACAGAGTGCATTGAAAATATTATGGTAGGCAAGACATTTAATTCTACAGAATTCTTGTTTTGGTTTAGACTCTGAGAATGACGAGGTGACCGAGTCTTTAAAGGATACCCTGGCGCAGGTGTCTGAAGAGGAGATCGAGCGCTTGGTGGACCTGGTTCTTGAGGAGGATGACATCAACCAGGATGGCTATGTGGAGTATGCTGAGTTCATCACGGCGCAGAGAAACGCAAAGCACAAGATGGAGAAAACGGTGGCTACAGAGGCCAGTGATGTGCCACTAACAGAACAAGAACAGCAAGTACCTGATGTGCCTCCAGCAGAACAACAAGTACCATGAAAATAGAAATTCAGGTTGGTTCATTCTACTGTAACTGTTATTATCAGTCCCCTACCAGTCCAATGTCTGTCTGGGTTTTTTTGGCCGGGTAGACAGCATGTATTATTTGAGCAGTACTCTCGGAATGCTTGTTTAAAACAAATTCCAACAATGACAATACCACCAACAGAACAACAGCAAGTACCGTGAAAATAAATTCTGGATGTAGGGATTTACAGATCTGATCTCACTTTCAGATTCTAAGTTTTGAAATGATAGAAACCATGGTTTAAAATGGACCGTAATGTATATACCATAAGAACATTCACAAGTGGGGAAAATCATCCATTCCTATAAAGTAGGGTATGGTCATTCATTGTTAACCAGTCCAATAACAAATTTTGACTGGCATGATATTTAGTTTAAAAACTGAATAACAGAACTGGTACTAATAACTGATTTATCATTTACTTCTGTTGGAAGTTGTGCAGCTGGCACATATACTGAATTATTATCTGTATTAAATGTTTATGTCTTGTTGACTGTGATGACTGAACTTTGATCTTGTTATTTCAGGCGGCCGTTTACCATAATCAAAAGTGGATGAATGTTTATCTCTGAAAGCAGCTGACTCAAGAATCTCGGACATTCCTTAGTTTCTGCTGTTGTGACAACATACATGTGTAATAATAAACCAAGAACAAGAAAGAATATACAAACCACATTAAATGTTTAGATCAACAGAATTATATCACGTGATTAGTAGTTGGTAATCTCTTTTAATCATGTATTTGTGTCAAATATACCAAGATATATTTTAAACTTTTCATGTTTAGAGCATTATCTTTTAAAAAATGATCATGAATAAAATTTTACATCCATTTTCAATTACAAATTTAATCATTTTTCTTTTAATTTATATGGATATTCAACTCATTTGTTCAGTTTTAATTTTAAATTTTAAAAATGTCTTGATCATGTTCTAAATTTTAATCACAAATGTTTCAAAGATTAATTTCGAAAATTATTATATTAATACATGCATTATAATTTAATTCTTGGTAGTTTGTGATTCTGAGCAGGAAACATATTCAGATATCTGAAATATACTTTAATCTGATATCCAAATACCAACTTTATTCAATTTCATATGCATGTACAGTATTATCAAATAACATAAATAACCAATTATGTTTTAGATACTAGTTTTAAAACTTTGATAAAATGTATTGATTACTAATTGGAACAAAAACTGTACAGAATAATATTACGTATATTTTATACATATTGTGTTTGATAATTCAATGGTGTTTGTTAATAGTCCCAGGTAATGGCAGTAGTTTATCAAATAGGAAATCCAGCACTTGAAATCCAGGACTACTAATAACCAGAAAACAAATAACTGTTTTGGGTAACAGGTGTGTTGTGTGCATTATAATTTAATAAGAAAATAGTTTATGTGAGATTTGTACTTTTCGAAGTGTGAATATATCTTCTTTTTTTTAATTTGAGTAAATATCAAAATTACTATCAAATATAATATATATATAAAACATGAATTCGAAAACCATACTGGGCTGAATTTAAGAAGCCTGTTATCCATAAACACAGGTGTTTTAGCATTAGGAATACATGGAATTACAGGAACATGCATGGAAGTCAAAAACAGGCTTTGTACATTTTCACAGTGTATATGTTATGAATGTTTACAATATCACATTACAGTTTCAATTTTTACAAAAAAAATATCTACATTAAATTGTTTTGAATTCAACAAATTGATACGAATAAATGAACTAAAATGTCTTTAAGCATGCATATTGCTAAGTTAGCTCTTTTTTGGAAAATGTATTATGTAATAGATTAGACAAATTGAACTTTCATTCAGATTTGACAGCAAACAGTTTCTTAATTCCTGCAGTTATTTATTATTCAGTTGTAAAGATTCTTCAAAGAAGAAAATAAACAAAATATTCCCCTTCTCACCCTTTTCTTTGTCTATATATCTATCTTTATCCAGCATTTTGACAGCATCTCCTGTTGTTTTACTGTGCTTGCCGTCCAATTTAACATTCCAGCCCTTGTCTCTACAATCATTATGGTTCGTGCTATATATTTACCATTTTCCATCGGCTATTGCTATGGGCTGATAAAATTATGTTATATTTTATTCATGTTATTGTATGATTATTAATTTTTCAACTTGATTTATATATTTTAATTAGTGAAAGCATATTTGTGTTACATTTGTTTCTTATATAACTATGTATAATTAATTTTGATTAATTTGTATTTTAACTAGTTATTTACTATTATTCTTAAATGTAAAAAAGGTCAATTAATGAAGTAGTAATTTTGTTGCTCAGATAAAATTTTGTCCTTGGTATGTGCCCAATTTTATGATGAAAATGGTTAACAATTGTCCATATTTATTTTTTCGCCTTTTAAGCTGAAGTCAAAAAGTGAAACAAAGAATTTACTTTTCCAACATTAAGATTTTGCATTTAGGTCCATTTCTCACCAACTGTAAGTTAAAGATCAATGAAACTTGGTTATGGTTACCTCCTTGTAAGTTCATATCTGTGAATGATTTAGAAAATTAAAATTAATTAAATGAAATTTTGTTCCTAATTTTAAAATTGGTTCTTACTTTAAACTAGATTAATTCAGAATATTACACCATAAATTATATCTCAATTCAAAAAATCAGTTTATTGCTAGGCAAGACATTTAGTTTCATGGATTCTTGTTACGAGTAATAATTTTGATTAATTTGTGTGCGCATAATTCTGATTCCACATACACAAGATATGACTGTTGTATGCGTAATGCATTAAGATTAATGTTGAAGCAGGTTAATATTTTTCAGTAACATACCTGGTGAAATAGAGAAGATCTGAAAATTGGAATGATTATTTATGAAACATTTTATAAAATTACAAATTAATATTTTTGTTTTCTCTTTTTTAGCAAGTTGATGAAGAAGTGCAAAGAGAAATACTTTTGTTTCCATGTTAGGGTTTTATTGAATAAAAATATTTTACTCTGTGAAAGAATGCAATGTAGGGATGATTTCTTTTAATGTTCTGCCATGACTTTAATTTAAAACATTTACCGTAATCAATACTAGTCAAAATGTGGTGGTATTAGTTTCCTTGTAGTTTAGGTTCTATGTAGAACAAATACAGATCAAAGATTTTATTTTAATATTTTGATGGGATTTTTAAGTTAAAATGTTGAATTTTATTTAGTTAAATTTCTTCTTTTTTATGACTTAAGTGATAAAAGGTTTTATTTGTACTTTTTGAAGTGATTTTAATTTAAAACACATGATGTAAATCTAAATGCTATTGTTATTTTTAATTCATCTCCCTATTGTTAAATTACATACTACTTTGTCCCAGGAAATTTAATTTACATATATAATGTCTGTGCAAATACAGTTTTACTAGGTTACATTCCATAACATTAGTAAGGAATGGTTTGTGTGACTAATAGTACTGTACAAAATTGAAACATTGCAGAAAATATGTATACACACATACAGGTGTATGGATACAGCATAATATTTTAAAAACAAATATTTAACATTTGTCTTTGTTATTGTATTACATTTGTGTTTATAATTTACTTTATTTAATAGCATAAAGTAATCTGTTCTTATGTATTTAATTTTTAAATTTAATTTGTGTGGTAACATTTGGTGCAAAATGAAATGTAATTAGCAATACTGAAAATAAAAAAACAATTTTTATACACTGAACAAAAATTGTTATGATGAGTGAATTAGTTAGAGGTTGTCTGAGGTTGTACCTTGCATTTTGAGCTCATACAGCTACAAAGATAACTGAAATAAAATATTAAAAAAAATTAAAAAAATCAGAGTGGAGTTGCCAAAATGTTTAAGTTACTCACCCTTAAAATTATGTGAGCTGAAACATACTTAGTTTGGCACTATAAAATGGCAGTTTGGAATCGGTCATTCATATATATATATATATATGCTAACGTCATATTCGTAATCATCATGTATGTTACGGCTTATATTACAAACTGATAATTTATATAGTTTTGACACAAATTATAGTCAGTTTTCTTACAAAAACGGACATTTGTTTTGAGGGTGAAACACATATAAGCTGTAATTAATGTGTAAATTTTAAAACAGTACGAACATGAATAGCTAAAAAGTGAAGACAGTGCCTTTAATATATTTCCATTATTAGTGTTCATTATTAGCGATTTCAAAACTTGGAGCTTGTTTTACGAAGCGATCTTAGTGCTAAGATCAACTTAGGTGTATAACTAATAATTGCAGTTAAGGTGATCTTAGGTTTAAGATCGTTTCGTAAAATAGGGCCCTACATTATTATTATATGCTGCACTATTGGTTTTGTGTTAAAATATTATCACTTCTGTTATTTACATTTATTTGTGCAATGGTTTTATTACAGTTCAAAAACCAAGAATTGAGCTATTCGAACACATGGTGCATTTTGGGGGTTAAAGTGGCGAACAAAAACTCGGATACCTCAACATTTGTTTTCAATATGTTGTCTCTTCTCTATCTGTGTGTATGTGTGTACGTGCGTGCGTGTGTACACTATTTCTTGATATTAATAAGTGAATTTTTCATATCAAACTTTTAAAATACCTCAAACCTCTTCTTGTATTAAAAATTCACTTCATTCTATGAATAAATGTTTTTCTTGGCATCAAGAAATACAAAGTGTATTTCCTGATATTAAAAAATTGATACAAATCGAAGTCTTCGAATCGTCAATTCATCAGGGTTTTGTTTTTTAAATGTAAAAACAAGTCTAAATTTTAAAATAGTACTGCTTGACTTGGAAAATGGAACCAGATTTGTTTTAAAAATTGCATTACGTATGTTTATTTATAAAACGCTAACAATCAAAATGGAATAATACTTCAACTTTACGTGTTATGTATTAAAAGCGCAACAGAATAAACAGTTTGTTCAAACACGTTTGTGTTTTGTTTTTTCAATAAACTGATTCATATTTTTAAAATTCGAGGAACAAGTTGTGAATTGTGTTTACAGGTAATTAAAAAAAAGTAAAATGTTAGTCATGTTTTGTTTGTACGTTTCTCTGTTTATTTTTAGGGATAGAATGGAGGGCTATAGCTATAGGCTTTCGAAGAAATGTGGAAGGCAACGCATATTCTTGTAGGCGTTAAAAGATGCCAGCAACAGAGGGGAGGGGCAATTACCGGTATATATCCACCTTTCAATTTGAACTGAATATGTTTTCTCATTCCAACCACTGCATCACAACTGGTCAAAGACCGTGGTATGTCGTTTCCTGTTTTTGGTAAAGTGCATATAAAAGGTCGCTTCCTGCATAAAGAAAACTGTAGCGGGTTTCCTCTCATGACTATATGTCAGAATTACCCAAATGTTTAACATCCAATAGCCGATGATTATTAATCAGTGTGCTCTAGTGGTGTCGTTAAACAAATTATTCAATCTGAACGACAAAACCGCATTCAAATATCAAAATCGTATCTGCACAAGGCACAGTCCGAGTCAGTCGGAAAGATGTCGGGAAAAGTGATTGCTTCCATGATCCACTATGAGGTGCTCGTCCTTATGAGGACCGCCACACTCTCTTGGGACATGCGTAACAAGATGTTTCATCCACCATGCACCGCCAGTAGGAGGACTGCTACTCCAAGACTAGCTTTGATACCTCGAACTCACACAGAATATATTTCAATGGAATATATGCAGCTGTGATGGCATGCACACGTGTAAATCACTGTAACAAAACAACTATGTGTGTGTATGTATGGTGTGCGTGTGCGTGCATGTAAAATCGGTACCCCTTCCAAGGCAGATCATTCTGACCCCCTCAACTTCAAATGTGTTGTGCGCCTCAAGTTCAGACGCCTGCGTATTATAACACATTCGCTATGGGCAATAAGAACGTGAAAGTTGTGCATGTCATCTGTAAATGCAGTTCAGCACCGCTTTGTTGTATAAAATTCCCGATAGACAGGCGTAGGGCTCCCATTTTTAAAGGGGGCAGTGGGACAAGCTGGGTTTTTTGCCCACATTAAACGAAAATGTCCGAACAACATTTATTTGTATACACATCTATACATGGATTACAACTAATGTTGATGATTTAATGATCGTAATAAATATTTAAAAGGTATCAGGTTAACACATTTTGCCCGAATATCTATAATGTTTACCAGAATTTGACGTTTTGCCTCAATTTGCCTCCGTCTCGTACGCTTATGGCGACAAACCAATTTTACTTATAATGGTGTTAATTACAAAACAATGACGACGACGATAATCAAGATGACAGTTATAATAACATTGTTCTGTATTACAGGTTGATTTTATTGTACATTTCTAGATGAACACATTACAAATACATTTAGATGTATAAACCCACACATAGTGTCTATGGTAATGAATCCCAGTTTCAATACATATAACTATTAAAGAGACATATTAAACATAAAATGTATATAAACAATATTTACAAATAAGAATTCAATATTATTCAAATTAATGTAAATTACATTCTTTGACCAAATTCTAAACATAAGAGTTGGGTCAAATATTGCACTGAACCATAAACAAAGTAACAAATAAAAATAGTAATACAAAACAACAAATAGATGTAATATAACAATATTGCACTATTCTAATAAAATCGTGATTTGTTTCATATTTGGTGTAAAGAGAACTGAACAAAAATGTTCTTTTATTAACAATACAATATAATGTGTAATAGACCGTTGCGTTCGTTGTAGTTTTAAATATCGCAATATAGATGAATTCACGTGTACGAATGGAAGATTCCTAAACAATCGCAACTGATGAAGCGTACATTAGAGCAACGGCAATATACATGTAATATTATATACATTTTTATTACATACATCACTAATGATATGTAAAACATAATTGTATAAGCTTATGTATAATAGTATGTAGATTGTTAATGATACATGTATTATGGAATGTAAAATGATGTTTGGTAAAATCTCATGTGCCACCTTTTAGTATTTTAATATTGTTTATTAATGCAAAACACAACCATATGTTTCCAGTATCAACATACCGGTTTGTTATGTAGTATATGTTATATAAGACTGACTGCCTTGGACTTATGAATCGTCACAATGTTGTGAACCCTCACATTTATGCGTAGGACACATGGCGCACAGATAGTTCAAGAACATTTTAAGATCATTTAGTGGCATAGCCTACTTAACTTTATGCACATCCCTGACTTATATTAGTCTTATTTTTAAAAAACCAAATAATATATACACGTGTGTGTTTGGGTGCGTGTGCGTGCGTGTACGTATGTGTGTCTATTATTAGTTAAAGGTACAGAGTCTACAGACATCCAAACTCTGGCAAATCAAAACACATGTAGGTAAATCAAGCAGCCATCGTGTTGCCGGCTGTCGCATGTATGAGGTATGATTATAGCCCATAAGTTCACAGTGAAGAGCACAGGAATCAAACTAGATGATAGCTGTAGTTGCATTCATCAGCCATTAAGTTTCAGTCACGCACCC
>JAECMU010061241.1:0-18569 GCA_016106625.1 Dracogyra subfuscus
ATCCCACAGACAGGATAGCACATACCACGGCCTTTGATATACCAGTCATGGTGCACTGGCTGTAACGAGAAATAGCCCAATAGGCCCACCGGCGAGGATCGACCCCAGACCGTCCGCTACGTCTCGCCCCTCTTTCAATAGGCTACATCATACTCAGTAAATTTATCTGTACTATAAAATACACTATATATGCTTACATAATTTATGTTGTTTATTCACATTATTGTCTCTTATACAAGATTTAATTTGGATACGGTAATGTTAATCTTGTTTAAATTCAATAGTTAGGCCAGGTCATAGGGTTTTACATGCATTCAGAACAAGCTGTTGAAGCGCACGCCTGTCATGGGCACAAGAGTCGTCCTCAGCTGGCTCCTCCGTCCAGGACAGGAATTCAGTAGTTGAAGGGCCTCGCTTTATAAAGCATGTGGGTTGTCAGTACGTGTCACAGTACCAACTGCAGCAAAGTATTGACGCCGGCGACGGGGGGTGCGGTGGGGTTGGTGGGTATAACGCGGGCGGGGAAAGTATAGTCTACACTGACTTTTGCACTACGCGTATAGCCTATATAGTGCACTGTCTTATGTCTAATTTTGAGGTCCCGTGATAATTTTTTGAAGAAAGCAAACGACCATCATAAATCGATTTATTATATCTCACAAATGAAGAAAAGTATTGGTGCCAGTCTTGTATTTTTGGCAAGGCGTTATAATAACGTCATGAAATATGGCGGCCGTTTTGTATTTATCTAAAAATCGACCATAAATCAGTTATTTCACGGTATAACAATGATCATAATAAGGAGCTTAAACAGTTTATGTCCACTTATAATAAAGCTATGGCCATTTTTGGGTGTTTATGACGTTTTGATATAATTCAAAGGTTGTAGGCCTAGACATGAAGCATTCAGACACTAACAGGATAACTCTAGTTATTAGATAATATAAAATGTCTTTGTTTATTGCACTTCTTACTATTAAAGTGTCTGTAACTGCAAAATCAGAAACAAAAATATGTAGCTCGGTAACTTTGTAAAGTCTGAATACGGTATAAAGTCTACTTGTGCAGTTCGTGTTAGTGGTAAGTTATCGCATCATGTTTGTTTTCACCTAAATATCCCAAAATTAATGCTAATACCCTGGTCTTGTTGTTTGAAATTGTAATAGGCTGCAGAAAGCTAGTTACCTTAGCAATAATTAGAGAAAGCTACACGCTCACAACAATTCATTTGATACCAATGTTTAAATACAACAATTCACAAATAACACAACATTTCTTGAGATGACTAACTATGTATGATCATATGTCAAATCATAAATATATGCTAGGTAATTTGGTAGAGAGAGACACACATATACACATTCGTACGCGCACATCACGCACGCACGCACACACACACACACACACACACACACTGTCTGGTCCTTATATGACAGGGACATATGTGGGACCGGATAACTAATGTTCAGAAACATTTTTAAAGGGACATTCCCGAGTTGGTTGCATTGTAAGATGTTTCCGACTAATACAATATTTCTACGATTAAACTTGCATATTAATTATACTTTCTTGTTTAGAATATCATTGTTTGTATATTTAATGTGTTTCTGGTAGTCTTAATATTTGTAAGAAGCCCAAACTGGATTTCGTCTTTAAATAATTTCGTACGTACGAAAAAATATTTTTTAGGACATAAAATGAAAATTAATTTAGTACAAATATTAGAACGATCAGAAACACGTTTAATATACAGCTACTAATATTCTAAACAAGAAAAAATATATAATATGTGAGTTTAATCATAGAAATATTTTATTAGTCGATAACATCTTATAATATTGCAGCAAACTCAGGAATGTCCCTTTAAGGATTCTAATGACGTAATCAAACAGGCATTTGCTAACTTAGGTAAAGAACCATGATTTAGAATGGTATACATGTGCTGTGTATTTCAAAGAACAACATCTAGGATATAATCAAGGTGGTGGAAACCCGATTGAATCAAAAACATAACGCTCACAAGCGTTTCACTTAAGCGTATGACAATGTAATGATGTTCTATAATTTTCACAATCTTCAATTTCAACGACTATGAAGTGACTTTTATGTCGATGATGTCTAAACATAACCCCATATCAAGCTATCAATGTTGGTAGGGCGATCTAAATGGAGCTTATACAATTCAGAGTAGGGGAAAACATCCATTACAACGGTACAAGACATCTTCTCGGATGTTCTCTCTATCCTCCAAACTCTTAAATGCCACACCCCCACCCCTCCATAAAGCCATGAATGGACCTGCCATTACCACTGTCTACACTGAGCTGTATCACTGAACAAACAATAATACAATGGATTCCAGCCCAGTACATAATCCAAGAAACCGAAAAAGCACATACGCTAGCAGAGGAGAGAGATATTTCAAAGCCACAAATTAAAAATGAGGAGATGAAGGCTTCAGTAAAGCAAGGACAGGTACCACGAACGTTCCACAGAAGACTAGGCGCTGAACTGCCCACTGTAGATCCGATTACAGCAGGTATACAAAATTCCGAATGGAAGATACACGAATTAAAAAAAAAGAAGAAAGAAATGTTTTATATAACGACGCACTCAACACATTTAATTTACGGTTATAGGACCACACATATATTGAGAGAGGAAACCCGCTGTCGCCACTTCATGGGCTACTCTTTCTGATTAGCTGCAAGGGATATACACGAATGAAGGCTACACTAGTGGCACAGCCGCCGTGACTGTGATCATATTCTACAATATTGTCCCACCCACCCGGGTCAGATAAACCCCTGATTGAGAGACTATTCGCCGCCTCAGGAAGAACATGTGATGAATTGTAATATTTATTCCAGTTATTGCGGGTCCCAATATCAGCATTTGAAGGAGGTTGAAGAGGAGAAGTAGTAAAACAACGAGCTGAATGACAAAACCATTATCCACTATCAAGACCTATCTCTGCACAATACAAAGTCGAATGGACATTTGACAAAATAGTGATTGATTCCAGAAATCTCTATTTAGTACCTCGTCAATAGGAGGACAGCCACTTCCAAGGAGATCGTTAACTGGGCATCCGTGTTCAAAACCCCAGTGGTATATAAGCACGTAAAGCTAGGTACCTACTTATCTACAGGACCCCGTTCCACGAAGCATTCTTAGCGCTAATATCAGATGAAGTGCATAACTACCTCTTTTTTCTTGGAATGGGTCCCTGGACAATACATCCTTCCTACAAAGAGGCTAGAACTACCGATAAACTAGTTTACTAAATCGAAACAAGTACAGGAAGATCTTGTTGGAATAAATATAGCTGTGATGACGTGCACTTATGCATTACTGTAAAAACAAACACTACAACAGCCAGAAATGCAAACACAAAATGTATTTGTATATTCAGAGGGGTAAATATTCTTGTAATGCCAATTCCCCTTTGCCCTGATTTCTAGCCATGACGCAGAGTAACTAAAATCTTGACCAACCCATCTACAATGCGTTTGACCATACTGTGACTACTTTTATCCCCATACTATCTATCCCTTTACTGCATGGCATTATATGGTGCTACGTATGTGAACTGCATTTACACCTCCCTATCACCCTGAAATGGTCACACTGTTATCTGTACATGTATATTGGCTATTTACGCTCTTTAGTCTGATCATATTAACGTCTTGTTTGTGAAGTTTGACCCAGAAATAACAGTGTTATTATTCATTTTAGATTATTGAGGAATTCAAAATGGCCGTCATATTTGATGACGTCATTATGACTTCCTGCCACGAATTCAAGACTGGCACCAACAATAGTAGTAGACTAATATGTATGATTATATGTAGGGGTTAGCCTGTATATTTCTCTGTTAACATCTGTCCAAAACATAATAGGAATAAACTATATAAATAGTATTGCGTGGCGTATTTTATAGTAGCCAGAAAGGGTCATAGATGTCATGTCCCATACCCATGATATTTCTTCTCTTTTTATAATCAGAACAGTCACTTTAAATTACAATTTTTAAATTATTTTTAATCAAATAGTGTTACAAATCAAAACCAACTAATATACTTTGTCGGGAATTTCTCATTGTCTTTCTGACCTTCTCAAGCCAGCAAATAGTATGAACAGTTATTGTTAAACTATCCACTCACCTCAACTAATACCACTACCTAACTCACCACCCACCCAACCTATCCTATCAAACAGTAGATCAGTATGATAATATCTCGTCCGGGATCTTCTTTTGCTGATGCATTAATATCTCTCACCATCCCGCAACTCAACGCGAGATAAAAAATATTTTTTTACAAATTGGCAGACTACAGTCAGCCAATTTTGGCATAATGTTTCGGGCAATGGTGTCTTCCTGATGTTATAAAAGAAAGACTTCTCGTTAGCTCATCAAATCTCTCTAGAATCAATTTAGACAAGCATCTTGAGGTGCAACTAGAGTGTTACCCAGGAGCCATTTCCAACCACTTTCGGACCATGGTCTCAATTTACAATAGCAAGTCCCAACCTGAAACCATTGTTCTTAACATTAGTAAAAATTCAAAAGATCAAAATTCAACTAGTGCATCAAAGCTCAACTGAAAATTATTTCCTAGGTAAAACTATTATTTGTGGACTGTTTGTCCAATGTTTTAAGCACGTAATTAAGCAACCGTAACTTGTAGGCCCCATGCATATGGTTTGTTAAAGAGCATACGTTTTTAAGAATGACTAGATAGCCTAGAGGGTATCGTAACAAGACAACACGGTGCGTGAGATTTGGGGGTACCCCAGGTTCGAGTGCCAGAAACGGTGTGACACAATTTGGTGTCTAAACCATTTTGGGATGGAGGCATCTTGACAAAAATACATGACATAATGTGTGAGGCCAGTGCGTTAATATCAATGAATACAATATAGTTAAACCGGACATACATACACTATATCAGTCTGATTAAAGTTAGCTCTGGTGATATAGATATTCATACATTAGTATATATATTAGCCAGTGCAAGGTTTATCCACCGTTTCATGCACGTAAGCGAAATCGACAGCGTAACTTGTAAGCCGCATGCAAATGGATCGGTTAACAGCATTCTTTTTAAGAATGACCCGGTAGTCGAAGAAGGATATGGTTTATTTAACATTGCACTCAACACGTTTTATTTGCGGTTATATGACGTCGGACATATAGTGAAATACCACACATATATTGAGGGAGGAAACCCGCTGTTGCCACTTCATGGGCTACTCTTTTCGATTAGCAGCAAGGGATATTTTATATGTACCATCTCATAGACAGGATAGCACATACTACGGCCTTTGATGTTCTAGTCGTGGTGCACTGGCTGGAGCGAGAAAACAAACCCAATTGGCCCGCTGACAGGAATCGATTCAAGACCGACCGCACAGCAAGCGAGCGCTTTACCACTAGACTACGTCTCCCCCACCCCGGTAGTCGTAGACGTAACGTGGTAAGTCTGTAAGTTGCAGGCGATACGGTGCCACAGGTTCGAGTCCCAACAACGACATGAGACAATTTGTGAGTCCAGTAAGGATTTTAATTATTTCCCTCAGTCAGTGCGTTAATATAGATCTACGTATGTAATAGTCAAACACGACATTCTTTATATCAACATTTCACTTGATTTCTAAATGTCTGATTTATAATATGTCATTTAGAAAGTAGGATGGCTTTTCATATAAATACGCCAATCTTCAGTATTTCGTCCTCACTTCACCGCACAGCTACTATGTGGTGCAGTTTTTCATTAGCATGACATTGTTATAAACCATAAATGATCAGTGTCTTTTAATTGCTTGGCTTCATCAGTAACAACGACATGGCATGCAATGGTCATGAAAACATACGACCACAAATGGGTATGACCATCGTGACCCGTCTTTTTTTGAATAATTATCTGTTTGGCTATTTATAGAAACCACGTGTGTTATGTTTTGACATATTGTATAATGTTTACGCATTTGTATTCTACTTTGGTTACATTACACTGTTTTCAGATAACATAATGTTATTATTTAATAAACTGTTAAAATATTGGGGTTTTCAATTTTTGTTATTTTATTGTTTATTTTTTTATAATTATATTGCACATATTTAAATTGATATTAATTTTGTACATACTTTAAATTTCAAATCAAAGAAGATGGATCCACCACTGGTCCAGACATACTGACAGTGACTCCAGTGTCCACCACCTGTGGGTTGGTGATATCTAAGAGCGCGTTGGTTTGTGAGGCATAGCAAACATACAGTAAATACTGAAATAAAATATTATTAGCTTGAACTCTTTCTTGACCTTTTTCTTTGAAGAGTGAGTTTATAAGATTAGGATATTGCTAATCATTCACACACAGGTGTGAGACGTAGCCCAGTGGTAAAGCGCTCACTTGATGCAGTTAGTCTGGGATCAATCCCCATAGGTTGGCCCATTGGGCTATTTCTCGCTCCATCCAGTGTACCACAGCTGGTATACCAAAGGCCATGGTATGTGCTATCCTGTATGGATGGTGCATATAAAAGATATTGCTACTAATGAAATTTTTTTGTAGATCTCCTCCAAGACTATGTCAAAATTTCCAAATGTTTGACATCCAAAAGCCAATAGTTAATAAACCAGAGCTCTAGTGGTGTTGATAAACAAAAGAAACTTTAGCAAACGTTATTTTCAGCAACAACATAGGACTTGTTATGAAACACTGTTATAACTAATATAGAATACTTGCTAATTAATTTTTAGCCATTCTAAATAATATTTTACTTCATTAATTTTTCTGTAACTTGTTTCTAACAATGTCAGCAATTGATAGCCTCATTAGTACAAACAGTTGAAAGCCAAGATTACATCGGTTGTTTTGTTATAATTATTTTAAACTTTGTTATAAATTGCATGCAATAATGTATTATGAACTGACAAAATAAAAAGAAATAAATGATATATACACTGATGGAAATAAGCAAAACGTTTCACTAGTCCACCAGACAAGTCCATCTAGATAGATATCTACTTGTCTGCCAATATGTTCACTTGTCCAACAAAATAGTTTGTTTTATTCAAGTGTAAGGACAGTGTTTTTTACTGCTCAAAATGAAACTGCATTTTCTTGTACACTTACTGAATATAAATTGTTTATCCAAGCACATTTTCACTTTTCGGGACAAATGGACAAGTTCTTATTTCAGACATTGTCACGGATTGTGTATGTAAAATGCAATTGTTTTTAGAACTAGCAAAATGTTGTGACCCACAACAACAATGGGGTTTTGTGTGTGTGGTTGTGTCTGTGTGTGTTTGTGTCTGTCTCTGGTTGTGTGTGTTGTGTTTTGGGGTGAGTTTAATTATTGGGGAGGTATTTTCCTAGCAGATGTTGTTAGTTTTTTTTACAATTGGTGAAGATATTATTTTCTGAACTGTTGTATTTTTTTCAGACCTCGCACAGAGGTTGGCTTCTGAACTTGAGAAGAGAATCATGGTGCTTGATGGCGCTATGGGGACAATGATCCAGCAACACAGGTTTGAAGAAGATGATTTCCGTGGATCTCAGTTTAAGGATCATTCAAAACCTCTCCAAGGAAACAACGACATCCTGTCTCTGACAAAACCTGATGTCATCTACCAGATTCACAAGGTAATATAAACCATTACTTGCTGTTGAAAGAAAGAATTCGTTACTGAGCATTTTCTGAAGTGATTCAACTAAGCCTACAACAAAAACTAATGGAAATTGGAAGATTTGTGGCATGGTTGAACACATGAGACAAGCACCTGTTGGAATTTGAGAGACAAGGACTGAAATTAAACAGATTGGAGGTGCCAGATAAAAAAAAATGAGATGAAAATCAAAGGAGAAAAAAGTGGGCAGCACACACACACACACATTTGTAAAAAAAATTTTTTAAAGTGACCAAGTTTGAAGAATTGATTTGCTTCTGTTCCTTAACCCCTGTCATTGGGCTATTTCTCACTCATGGACTTGTATATCAAAGGCTGTGGTATGTGCTATCCTGTTTATGGGATGGTGCATATAAAAATCCCTAGTTGCTAATTGAAAAGAGTAGCCATAAAGTGGTGACAGCAGGTTTCCTTTCTCAATATCTGTGTGGTTCCATATAACCGGAAATAAAATGTGTTAAATGTGTCATTAAGTACCTGTAAGGTTTAAACAGTTTTTAATTGACTATATTTCTGTTTCTGTAAGGCTGTATTTCATATTTGTATTATGATTGGGTTTTTTTATTTCTTTTATTATCAGTACATAGAGTATGAAACCGATAAAGAGAAATATTTTATCTAAATTTCTAACCATTACAGTTTTTATCATTTTAAATGTTTTAAATTATTTCTCTTGGTTGGTTTTAGCCTTTCTAGGCTTGTTCAATGTGTTATTTAGCAAAGAGATTTAATAATTATTAGTTCTGTACTTCATTTCAGGATTATTTGGAAGCAGGAGCAGACTTTGTTGAGACAAACACGTTCAGTGGGACCAGGATAGCACAAGGAGACTATGCCATGGAACACATGGTACGTGTCTGTGTGTCAAATATTTAAACTGTTAGCACCTAGGAATGGGTGGGGGGTTTGGCTCAGTGGTAGTGCTTACCTGATGAGAGGTGATGGGATGTAGCATTGATCTCCTTAAATTAAAAACAAATTGCTTTGCTGTTGTTTTTTAACAATATGCTGTAGTGTTACCCAAGTTATGAATTAATATTGTTTTATTTGTTATGTGGTTAATCCATCAGACATAAGGCTGGTAGATACTGAGTTCACAGCCCAGTACCGCCTCAAACCCAGAACGAGGCCACTACACCAACTTCTCTTTTACTAATGACCAACAACTAACCAGATAGCTGAGATGTGTGTGCCCCGGACAATGTGCATGAACCTTATTTGGATATAAGCACCAATATAAGTTGAAATGAATGAATTTGGTATATTCCTCGTCATCCTGGACCCAACTACTGGTGATGTCAGAAGTTGTGCCCGGGATGGATGTGCCTGAATATTAAATTGATATAGGCACGGAAATAGAGGGAAGTTAAATGTTTACATAATAAATTTTTGATATTCATAATTTAAGGGGAAAAAAAGACAGTATATTTTGATTTGAATGCCTTCTTGGGTATTCATATGAAGTCTCTGATGTTTTCTGTATTGTACTTTTGCTGTCATGACCTATAGAATTTCTGTTTGCATTCTAGACCAGTTACAAAAAGCTTTTTAAAGGTGTCAGCAATCATTACCTTTTTAGATTATTATTACAAAGTTTAAAAAAAATAAACACCATCTATTTTAGTGATTTTCCCTGAAGTGTTGTTATTTTTAATGACAGGTGTACAAAATGAATGTTGAGTCAGCCAAGCTTGCAAAACGAGCCTGTAATGATGTCACAGCTTCCACAGGTGAATAATCTTAAAATCAGTTTACCTTGATTTCTAATTACATACCTGATGCTTATGTCTAAATATATATCTAATACTTAAGTCTAATTATATATCTAATGCTTATACTAAGGTTCGAGCACATTGTTTTAGACACACCTCGGATGTCTGGACTGTTTATGCAGAACACAGTTTATCATCAATCAATGTAGATGCCATACACTCCCAACCAAGTCATTAAAACTCACTGTGGGTTCTTGTTTCCAACCAGTTACATGTACTTGTAGTCATTGTGAGCTGCCTGCAGTAGTTTTCTACACCTGATTCCTTCCTCATTTTAACATATATTTCTCATGCTGTACCTTGAATATCTTCTAACATGGGCTTTTAAGAGCATATCAAATAGATGCCTGTATTTATGCCTTGTCTGTATTTTTCCTGATCAGTATTTTGAGGCACTTTTTTATTACTATTATTATTATTACATGTATTATTTTATTATTATTATTATTTTAAATTATAATCTTTTTTTTTTTCATAAAGTGTTTTGTTTGTTTCACTAGGAATACAGAGATACGCTGTGGGAGCGCTTGGACCTACAAACAGAACACTGTCAGTGTCACCATCTGTGGAGAAACCAGAATACAGAAATATCAGTGAGATACAGATTTCTATAAAATTACTGGCTAATGTGGTACCATTGTCATCAAAGTTTTCCTGTTTTTGTGTTCATACTTGTGGTCAATAAACATTACTTTATTCATTCCTGTCTTTGAGATATAAGTTACACTTTCAGTTTTTACTTTTTGTTTGTTTTTGTTACCTATTTTATTCTTGAAATATGACTTGTTTCAGTATGTGTTGCTGTATATTTTATTACAAAATATATTTTTCAGCATTTGATGAATTGAAAGTGGCCTATAGGGAGCAGGCTGAAGGCCTCCTTGAAGGTGGTGCTGATATATTACTGGTGGAAACGATATTTGACACAGCAAATGCAAAGGTGAATTTGATTTAGTTAAAGTTACTAACCCTATTCTCAGTGTGCATATCTTTTCTGATAATCATAACATACATTTTAATTTTTTACAAACACCTGGAAAATCAGAAATGTAAAGGTAAAAAATAATTGTGATTGCCAAAGATGTTTTACACAGCCCAATAGCTACGGACAATGCCATTAATATAATATAGTATATATTCAGTGTGTTTTCTAATAATAATTTGCTAATAATTTTACTAATTGTTAATTACATTGTGTTCTTGTTCCTTATAGGCAGCATTGTTTGCAATACAAGATCTTTTTGCAGAGAGTGGCAAAAAAGTTCCAGTGTTCGTAAGTAATACAACACAAAATAATAACTTTATATCCATGTACACATATGATCCATATAAAAATAGTTTGTTAACCAACAGTATTAAACTATTGGTAAATTGAAAACATCTGTTTAAGCAGAGCATACATATGAGATATACGTAACATTTCTGGGTTTTTAACACTATAAAGATAATAAATCATGGCATGTATTTAAATGCCTTTTCCATCTAAAACCCATTTATCTTTTATTTACGGTTATATAGCGTTAGACATGTATGGTTAAGGACCACACAGATAGAGAGAGGAAACCTGCTGTCACCACTTCATGGGCTACTCTTTTTCATTTAGCAGCAATGGATCTTTTATATGCACCATCCCACAGACAGAATAGTACATACCATGGCCTTTGTTACACCAGTTATGGAGCACTGGCTGGAACAAGAAATAACCCAGTGGGTCCACCGATAGGAATCGATCCCAGACCGACCACACATCAAGTGAATGCTTTACCATTGGGCTACGTCCCACCCCCAGACAAGTCAAATTCAAGTTAATTTGTACTGTCCCAGAGTGATCGATTTGATCATTCTGGGGTTTTGTCATTGGATGGCTAGGAATTGGCGACCTAGGAATAGCCAGTTGTGTGTCTTTAAATTGTTGTCACACATATGTATGTTAATATTATGTTTCATCAAAAATAAGTGTTTAAGAAAAAGAAATCTCTTTGTATATTTATATAAAATATTTGATGTGTGATTGGTATGCAAAGAAATGGATAACACCCCATTCCACCCAGATGATAACTGCTTGAACAACCCACATTAAAATGTTAGAGATGTAGCTTTTTTTTACCCATGTGGGCTCAAATATATGGGATAATATTTTTGTTCTATCTCTGCAAAATGTGCAGATTGCCACTGATTGGCTGTCTTAAAAATCACAATTTTTGGTTGGTTGTTTGTCACAGCCAGAACTTCACTTTCTTTTATATAATGTTTTCATTCACGGGTCAGATAAATATACGTTTTATGATCTACAAAGAATTACAGAAAATTTTTTTTACTTGTTTGTTTCATAAACATCAAATGGTATATTTGTATAAGTATTAGCTTTAGTGGCATACACAAATAAATATTTCCTAAAGCAACCACAATGGTATTATTTTGTATTGTGAACTTGTGGCTCTAAAAAGAATGCCTTTATGTCATAATGTCACTTACATTGCATCATGTAATGCTTGTAAAGTTATTTACGATGTAATGGCTGATGGCTTTGTTGTAGACAGCAGAGGATTTTGTATATTAAAACCAGTTAAAATTGACAATAGGTAATAAAAAGAATAACCAACTCACTACGAGGAGTTACAAATTATCGGTCCATTGTGAAGGAATGTTGTTAAAAACTCGACAGACTTGGGTTTACAATATTCATTAACTTGGGACAGATAATTTGTAATTCCTCATAGCTCATTATTCTCTAAATGTGATATAATGACCTTTATGCACTGATGTAATGTTTTGTTTCAGGTGTCTGGGACAATTGTAGATAAAAGTGGAAGGACACTTTCTGGACAGACAACAGAAGCCTTCATCATCAGCGTGTCTCATGCTCAACCTTTATGGTGAGTCATTGGCTAATGTTACTCCATTCAGGCTGTGCACCAGCATACTAATTTCAAAGAGCAAGTTTCACTGGTTTTCCTTTAACCAGAAATGTGTTAGGTAGTTATAATTTTAAATTGTGATACTAGTATATAGGATTCCTGAATTATTAATTTTTATTTTATGGATTTGTTGCACTATTTTGCTGGGCTATGCATTACTTCCTCACCAAATTTACAGTTTTTATCATTAATGAACATAATGGAGAATATGTAATGTGATACAGCAACTTTTATATCAAGTAAATATAATGGTTGTGTTATATGCAGATATTTTTACTTGTATTCCAGCTTGGGTTTGAACTGTGCTTTGGGAGCCAATGACATGCGGCCTTTCATTGAGAATGTCAGCAAAAATACCAAAGCTTTCACCATTTGTTATCCCAATGCTGGTTGGTATTTTTGTAATAACAGCAATGACTATCACACATTTGGTGATATTTCAACAGACATTATTAATTAACACATTGATCCTGTTGAAATAATAGATGTTTAATAAATGTATGTACATACTTTAATTAACCCATTTCTACATTGCGTAAACCCTTTCTTTTATTATTTATATATATGTTTTTAAAATTAAAAATAAGCTAGCACCAACATTTGAACAAGAAAACATGGCATTGTTTTCTAGTATTTTTGAAGCCCATGATACATTACATTTATCGCAGTGTCATGAATCAATTAGAACTAGTTGTTGAGGTTTATCTTATTGTAAGCTGCATGTAGATATAGAGATTATTATTCAAGCTTGTGTGTCATATTGATTTTATGAAACAATGAATGAATGAATATTTAAGGTAACCCCAGCACAAAAAAAACATCGGCTATTGGGTGTCAGACTATGGTAATGCAAATAAATAAAGTGATGATCAACATCAATATAAAAATTCAAGGTTTAAACAAAACCAGCGTAAAGAACTGAACAAAAACACAAATATCACAGCATTTTATGGATACTGAATATTACTCAAAACTTCACTTTTGTGCTCTATTGACCATTCTCAAAGAGAATGTCACCCTTGCACCATGGTGAGGTTACAGCATGCGAACGGGTTTTATTGTATTATCCGAGCAATAGCGAGGGTAATACATGAATCCAGACACTAGTTTCGTAAAATCAATATGATTTACATGCGAGTGTAATAAAAAATTTATTATTCACATTATCTCAAAATGTTTCAAACATAACTAAAAAGAGTGTTTAAACTGGGGAAGCTGTGTACGTGAAATCATTATGACACACGCAGGTCATACTGGTTATATTTCCCTAAATATCTTAAACTATGTGGATAATATAATGTTATTTTTCAGGGTTGCCAAACACTTTTGGTGGTTATGATGAAACTCCTGAAGTGACAGCCAGACAGTTGAAGGTAAAACATCACTCAAGCTTATTTTAATCATGTTATACATTTAATAACAATATGTGGTATTGTGTTAGTCCCCTTATAATTTCATTTAAATAATTATCATTCCTAGCAAGAACAACTTGTTGACTAGTACATTTGAGACTTTAGTTCCACATTTTTAAAATCAACAACCAATGCATTGATGTTAGCCTATTTCTCATTCCAGCCAGTGGTGTAATAAAGGCAGTCGTATGTACTATACTGTTTGTGGGATGGTGCATATAAAAGATCCCTTGCTGCTACTTAAAAAGAGTAGACTATGAAGTGCTGATGTATCTGTGTGGTCCTTAACCATATGTTTGATGCCATATAACCATAAATAAAATGTGTTGAGTGCATCATTAAATAAAAGATTTCCTTCCTTTATCCCCATCTGACCACCTTTTAACCCTCTTACTGGTCTTTAGCACCTTTCTTATACATGAGTAATATAAATTACTTTGATACTGGTTAGTTTTTACATTTCTCTGTAATGAATTTATTAATATTAATTTCCTTATTGTTTATTTGTGTAGCAATTTGCTGATGATGGGTTGGTGAATATTGTGGGTGGCTGCTGTGGTACAACTCCTCAACACATCAAGTAAGTTGACAGTATTCAGGGTTCAGGATATAGGCTTTTAATACTGTACTGTACTATGTCTAATCATAAATACTTAATATCTGTAACATGCTGATAATTATAGTTGTGATTTCTTGAAAACGTTTGTATCACGATATTAGTCATAGGATGGAGGATGTGTTTTGGGTTTTTTACACATTGCTGATCAGGTTGAAATTTAAAAAAAGGCATATGCAATGCATCATCCTACCCAGGCAATACATATCTTCTACCGTTCAAAAAATGGAATTTGACGCAAAAACTATTTTTTGCTAGCATCCCTCGTTTTGGCAGAAAATTATTTGCATTTAGAATTTTTGTATCATATGCACTTTACTTGTTTTGATGTATGGTGTATATTACATAGCAATTATACACTAATTAAAAGTGTTTTAATGTACCAGTATTTGCACAAATAAGCTCTTACCCATTTTGTTTCAATGCAAGGCAATCTTTAAACATTATTTCATGTCTCAGAGAAAGTACATGTACTATTATTTTTACAGAGCTATATGTGAAGCAGTCCGTGACTGCAAACCACGTGTGCCTCCAGCCAGCTTATTTGATGATTACATGCTGTTATCAGGTACAGTAATATTATTTTCCACACAGGTATAAAAATAATATAATATTCTAAATTAATATAACTGACATGTATCATTTTTGTTGACAATAATTTTCAAAGATAAGGATAAAGTTTGTTTTGTTTAACAACACCACTAGAGCATATCGATTTATTAATCATCGGCTATTTGATGTCAAACATTTGGTAATTTAGAAATATAGTTTAATGTCATTGTCATAAAATACAGAATAGACATATTATTTGGTATAATAACTGGAATATAATATTGACCAACAGGGCTTTCTCCAGAATGTTTTGTCATGGTCCCATGTCCAATCATACTTGTGATATTTTTCAGAACAATGAATGATGCATTACATCATTGTAAAACTAATTTATTAGAACAGACGTAACCACATATGTTATTCTATATATATTACATGTGTTGAGACCCTTGTTTGAATACTTGACAGGTTTGGAGCCGACACTAATTGGACCGTACACCAATTTTATCAATATTGGTGAAAGATGTAATGTGGCTGGATCAAAGAAGTTTAGTAGACTTATAAAAAGTGGCAATTATGAGGTAGGTGTTATGATTTCTTACAAGTAGTTTTCCTTGGTTATGTAGAGCTTTAATTAACATAAATGAATGAAAAATAAATATGATATGGTAGTAAATAAAACTGCCATAAGTATTTTATGAATACTGTGGTGGGTTTTGATGAATAAATATTGATCTTATTTCAGATTAGATTTTATTCTCATTATTCACAAATAAATACTGTAGATCCTGAAATTAATGCATCCCTAAATTAATGTGAGTCACGGTGGTCAGACATTAATGCGACATGAAATTAATGCGAGTGCCCTCCCTTTAAAATAACGTTTTTCATCACAATGCTTTCATAAATAAATAAATAAAAAATTCTCGTGCAAAATTAGTGTCTGCAAAATAAATTAATTCTTAATTCGAAATGACACGTGTATTTAGCTATCACTTCCTTTTCCGATATGTCCGGTTATACCATTTCATAACCACTTATTCATGCGCAATGGATCGTGTCGGCTTTTGACGAGGTGGCCAAAGACAAAGCAATCATTACACGTGGCTGGCAGCTTGCTGGTCTATTAGACAAGTAGACAATCTTGAACCGCTCCAGTTTATACTTTTGTTTAGGACGAGATCGACGGGCTCCAATACCCATAGTCAGTGTAATTAAACTGTCGGGCCTACGATGTTTTGTGCTCCATTTGTGTTGTGTTATATAAACGTATCGGTATTTTAAATTTTTATTGTTTTGTTTTAATACAGACAAAACATAGAAATAAATGCATCATATTATCATGGCCTCGCATTTTTCGCATTAATATTATGATCGCATTAATTTCAGGATCTACAGTATGTAGGTTTTGTTATTTTTTTCACATTTATCACCACACCCAAATTTTTATTATATATATAGCAGTGACATATATAGATCTACGGAAACCATAAATGTAATATCTGATGAAAAGTAATATTTTCACTGTATTTTAGCTACAATGAAAATATAGCAGTCGTATTTACATTTCTGTAAAAGTGCATGATTAAATTATCTCCCTTTGTCTCATTTTTTTTGTATTTAAATTTGATGATTACCAATGCATCTAATTGTATATGAAAAATAAAAAATGTAATTTAAACAACTGTTCCTATAAATAAAGGGATACGAAGTGCAATAACGATAAAATATCTAAAACGAATTGAATACGAAGCTATATAATGATGACAAAATGTAGTGTCATCGAGTGTAAGGGTAAGAATTTAATGGCATTCGGCTCGTTTTGTTTTTGTGGGAGTTTTAAGAGGATTGCTTTGTCAGGTATGTTTGCAGCGCAGTATTGTTAAATAAATGTTAATAAAGATAAATTTTAATCAATTTTCTTTTTTAAAAGTCTATAGTGAAGTAAATTTTCTGGAAAAGTTTCATAGAAAGAAATATATCATGACGTTACATATATTACCAAAGAGCGAAAAATATGGTCAAAAATTAGGAAATGTGTATATAATAAATAGACCATTTCATGGTATCAGCTCATGATGTGTGAAAACCATATTTTCACTCATTGCTTCGCAATTCACTACCACTCGTTGACATAAAAATCGTATTAGGAAAAAAATGTGAAATATCCTCTATATATTTGATTTACAATATTGGAAGTAACAACTTCAAAGACTATTAAAGACTGGTTATGATAAGTCAAGTCAAGCTTATTATATGTGACTGCGTTTATCCTGAACAATTACCCCAATTTATCCAGTACAAAGGGTGATTGCAGGATACTATGCTATATTTGCATTACAACATTAACAGTGGTATCTATTTTCAGGAGGCTCTCAGTATTGCCAAAGCTCAGGTTGAGAATGGAGCTCAGATTCTCGACATCAACATGGATGAGGGCTTGCTTGATGGAGTGGCAGCCATGACCAAGTTTGTCAATCTCGTTTCTTCAGAACCAGACATTGCGAAGGTATATTGTTTTTATTCAGTTGTTGTTTCCATTTTTCTTCATGTTGAATATTAAAGGCACAGTCAGATGAACAGCTGACCTACTGTTCATCAGGCATCATTCAATGAAGTGATCTTAGCTGTAAGATCACCTTAAGTGCATAACTACTGTATGCACTTAAGGTGATTGTAGCACTAAGATCGCTTGTGGCTTCAGACTCAGGGCAGGATTTAGCGACAGCAGTTGAGTACTCGATTGAGGTGCTTGCTTTGCATGATCGAACCACCTTGGCAGATCCATTCAACTGATAGGGGTTTTTTCTCGTTCCATCCAGTGCACCACAATTGGTCAAAGGCCATGGTTTGTGGTTTACTATCTATGGGAAAGTCCCTAGCTGCATTAGAAAAAATTTAGTGGGTTTCAGCTGATGACTACAAGTCAGAATCACCATATGTTTGACACCCAATAGCCAACAATTAATCAGTCAGTGTGCTCCAGTGGTGTCGTTAAACAAACCAAACTTTAAACTGAATAAACTTTAGTGTTTCTATATTTTCATGTTGAATTTTAAAGACATAGTTACATGAACAGTCTGAGAGATTCTATGCTGAGCCACAATTATAGTTAAAATGTTTTGACTCCTGAAGGATGATATGTGATAATGTATGATTTTAATTCTAGGTTCAGCCTGTCAACTGTTATGACAAAGTTGGCCAACTCGATGGTTTGTTGTAATTTTACCAACTCCTGACTTACAACGGGTCTGCTGAGATTAACATCTAATGGGATATACGACAAGATTCGAGTTATAAGAGCACTCAGACTAGCAACTGGACAGTCATAGAAGTTGTGAGAGCAAAACATTGGCCAACTTACTGTTGGTAGTTGGTAGTTTGAATTTAGCATGACATTTTTCTACTTTGATCTACTATTTTGATTGTTTTCTTTTCATTTTAGGTCCCTCTTTGTATTGATTCCTCCAACTTTGAGGTTATTGAGGCAGGCCTCAAATGCATTCAGTCCAAGTGTATAGTGAACAGTATCAGTCTGAAAGAAGGGGAAGAGGAGTTCATAAAAAAAGCCACCAGAATCAAGCAGTATGGTGCAGCGG
>JAECMU010061294.1:0-11977 GCA_016106625.1 Dracogyra subfuscus
GTACTTTCTTATTTTTACTTTTTTCTTGATATTGTGTAATTAATTAGTTTTATTATTATATATATATTTGTTTGCAATTTATGTGATATTTTATAAATTAAATTAATAATTTAAACTTTGACTGTTTTGCAACATAAATGGTGCCTGCAACCTTTAAAATAAAAAAGACTGGTTACCGTTTTGCATTTTATGCTTGCACTGTACTACTATTAACATAAGAGTAACAAATCTTTGGGTACCAGTGCAGTGCAAGGAAAAATATGGCGGCAAACAAACTTTCGTTTTTTCAGTGTTTAAACTTTATAACTTGAATAAAGTTACATCGGTAGGTATACTGATGTCATCAATGGGTCAAAGATTACTGTTTACTAACTATTTGTTAGTAAAATATTGCATGTGATTGCAAATCGAAAGAAAATAACTTGAACTTTGTAGCCATTTTTTTTTTTTTTTAATTTTTTGTTTTGACCACTTGCCATCGGGATCTCACAAAGTAACTTATTACTGGCCCGAATCCAAAAACCACTGGCCTCGGGCATCGGGCCACCGTATTCTAGAAGGCCTGATATAAACAACAGTTTTCTCGCTGGGTAGAAATTCAAAGGACAGCCGTGCGGAACCATATCCTTTAAAAACAAACCAGACAAATGAAAAGCAAAAAAAAGAAAGAAAAAAGAAGAAGACATACTCCTTATTTTGCCTCTCAGTATTTGGTACAAACATTTTGATACGAAATACAAGCGGCCTTATGTTGTGACAGTTTTCCGTGTAACATTCAAGGGAAATTCCAGTTTTGCTGAACCGATCAAAGTTTTAACATTATTATTTTAATAAAGATTTCAAGATATATGTAAAACGATAATGATGATTGTAAAGTGATCTTCTAAAGTGAGATAAAAAAATCTGTTTCTTTTATTTCCATCTTTGTCAAATGAATCGATCACATTGATGTTGCCAACTGATAAAAATTAGGTGGTTTTTTTTAAAGGTGGTGTATATATTATTTGGCACCTAAGATCAATTATTTTAATTATAAACACTACCACTTCATTGTTTTATAAGTTTGATATCCACCTAATAATGAAAAATCATTTCAGTCTGAGATTGCTGAGTCAATAACAAATAAAATGTTTTCATTGCTCAAATAAAATAGAACTTTTATTGTGTGTGTCAAATGTACAAATGGATACAGGTTAGGGACAAAATAGAGGCTGTTAAAAATACTGTTAAATTACGTTACAGTAACTGTCATAAGCTACTGAAGTTTTTCGTCATTTGCTTTTTTGTACACATAATGCGGCTTGTTATCTATGATGTCTAATGTTCAGAATGATGATTATTTTTGTGTGAAAAAAGCTTGCATTTGGAAATAGCAGAGAAATTTAGTAGGATGTGGCAAAATCAAGACGGATGCAGAAAAGTAAAGGAGGGCAGCAAAATGTGAAAAGAGGGTGGCAAAATGCAATAGTGGGGTGGGCCAACCTGCTTCATTGGAGTAGCATGAAAACTGAAACAAAGTAAAGATTTTTATTGCAATGACTGATTAAAAAAACAAAACATTTGCATATGGCTTTTAACAAAATGCTTCAATTTCAGCCAACTCAGTGGTATTGGAGCCAGCGGCAGCTTCAAACTGAACTACGTTTTCACACCATCACCAATTGTGCTGGCCGGTGATCAAGATGAAGAGGAAGAGGAGGTTGCTGCCTATGATGACGAGAAGGAGGAAAAGTACATCCCTCGTGGCACCAAGTCCAGGGGATCGCCCAAAACCAAGGAGGCGCACCAGTTTGCCGATTTCACCGTCTTTGAACCACCAAAGATCAAGAGAAAACCACCAAAAGACCGGAGTCACCAGTTGACAAAGAGACAGGTGGAAAAGAAGAAAACAGACAGAAGAAAGCGACATTAAAATTGATCGTCCGCCTTTTATTACCTTCTCATTGAATACATGGTGTTTGTAAAGTCTTGTGAAAACTGTTATAATATGTGGTAACTTTTTCTTATGTACGTTAATACTTTGTAACGTAGTATATACGTATGATAGAATAAGTCCATAGAAATTAAATAAAAGATAGGATGTAGCGTGATGGTGATGCCGGAGGTTGCAGTATCTGTTACCCTTGATGGTATCAGTTTTATCCAGTCTCAACCAGTGCACCATATGTCGGGGCTAGCTCTGGCAGTTTGCCAAATTCTCCAATTGTAAATTTTAAAAACAATTCTTGAATTTTATTTTAAGTTGACGAAATAATTTTACTACATTTTATTAGAAAATAACAGTTTTTCTGCCATTTTTTAAGTTTAATAGATAAATTTGGCGAAACTTTGTGCTAACCCAGAGCCAGCCTTGATATCTGGTACATCAGTGGCTATGGTATGTACCGATCTGTCTTTAAAAAAAGATCATATGAAGAGTTCATTCCCAAAACACAATATATGCCAATTTCCAAGGTATACTGATAAAAGTACTGAACAATATGACTATAAAGTTTACATCAAAGTGTGACCCATATTCACTGAACAGGAAGTTAAAAAGTGGGCTTCGTGTTATAAATACTTTGTCATGTTGCAACAAAACCATTTTTCTGGTCTTACCACAATGACATAAATACATATATCAGGTTTTGAAAGTGAACTCTTTTTTTTTTTTTTTTTAGGAAACAACCCCAAGACTTTATAAACACTCTGTACATACATACTTGTGAAAAATAGGCCATTCAAAACTCATTTCACAGTTAGTTTCTTCCGACATTGTATCAACCGAAATAGGGAAAGAGATAGAAGCATCATTTTTTTATCAACAACTTTTGTGTGAAAATTGCGAAGTTGTCATGTAAATGTGAAGGGAAAAAACCGCATGTTTATAAGACAAAAGTTCATTTTCATATATATGCTAAATTTTTATAACTGGTTTTAATTTCTGCCATGTCAAATCATTCTGGATTCCAGCCTGTCATCCGTTATTTTCATCATAAAATGTTCCAACATCATTTTTGTGGATTACAAAACCTAGCCTTTTGCTGTGAAATTGAATGACCCATAATTTAGCATATATATTGCTTACAATATACACATATGTTGAGCTTTAAAAGCTGCACTTATTAATTATATGACTGACAAAGCAATATAAACTTGAGTTCAAGCCAATCTTGAAAACTATCCTTGCTTTGATCTTGTTCGGGAATTTTTATTTTTGCGTCCGAGAATGTCTAAGAAATTGGCGTGCTTAAATGGGGCTTTGGGTGGCAGTTGGAAGTCTGTAGTTCATAGTGATGCACTGCATGTCATACATGTATGTACACCTGACCGTGTACTAAAACATTAATATAATTATCAATATACTGTTGTATCTGTATACACATACATGTACTTAACAGTATACTAAAACAGTACTGTAACCAACTTATTATGAGTTCTCATACATGTCAATACCTGTATACCTAACAGGTGCTAAAGCATTAATTAATATAATTACCTTTCATTTCATGTTGTCGTGTGTATGTATACCTAATCGTTTATTAAACCATTAATATAGAAAACCTTTCATGTACTCTTTTCATACATGTATTATCTTTGTACATCTAACAATGTACTAAAACATTAATACAAGGGCGGATCTGGGATTTTCAAAGAGGGGTGAGAAACGTGAATTCTGAGAAGAGACCTTTTAATCCGCTACGATCTTCTAAACTTAAGCATCCCAATATTTTTGTCATAAATTGGCTGAACTATGCAGGTAATTTCAGAAAGTTTGGTTGATGGAAAAGAGACCTGTCATAGTGGGGGTGCAACACGACTCACGTCCCTGACTTAGATCCACCCCTATTATTATATCAACCTTTGATGTACTGTTGTTGTATATTCATATTTGTTGCTCGTTGTTTTCAGTGTTTGTTGTTCAGGTTACATTTTATCATTTTTTAACTGCTGTTAATGTAGCTATGTTTAGCATTTTTTGTAAATCATATTTTATAATATTTTTCTTGTTATCTTAATACATATATATTTGTAATTTTAGCACATTAAATTTTTTTAAACATTTTTTAAATGATCAGTGATCATATTTTTCTTAATGGTTTACAAATACTGCTGTAGTTACACATGTTCTTCTGCAGTTTTTATTAACCAGGTGTTAAACTTGAATAACATAATCCATAGAGATGAGTAACACATTCTTCCCAGGATAACATCCACATAACCGACCACACCCCATACACAGTTGTGAAGAATATTTATCTTCTGTCAGCTTTTAATTTGTCCTAGTTTTGACTAAGGACACTGGGTAAAGAAACAAAAAGTGCCAAAATTTATACCGAGTGAATGCGAGAAAAAAGACTCCCATCATATGCAGTCGTGTGGGATAGAAAAAGTACACCCAAGATGGTGACATTTTTTATACGAGACGAGGCTGTGGTTAAAATTTTCACCAGCGAGAATGTACTTTTTTTTTTATCCCACATGACCACATATGATGGAGTCTTTTTTCTCGCATTCATTCGGTAAATAAACCATTATTTTTTACACAAACAGAAAAAGATGGCTGAACAAATAACTTTTTTATTAACCATTTTATCATAAATAAACTACACTGTCGTATTGACTGTTTGTTTCATGTGTTAAATAACAAGATAGCTTTAAAAAGAAGGTTTCTTAAAATTGTCTAATGACATCGAGTCACATTAATATGACGTCAGTTATTACCAATGACGTCATGTTAAACACAAGCGTATGATATACCATGTAAGATAGAAATTTCTTTCATGGGATAGCTCTGTTCCATATACCTGAGGATGAGAGAAAGAAAGATAATAAATAACTTGTCTCAAATTTGTACATAAATTTTGTGTGAGTTACACATGTACATTCAGCATATAGTGTCCGTAGTCTTCATGATATTTCTCTGTACTTTTTCTAGTTTTGGCTGGTAGTGTCTCAAATGGGTTCTGTGAATTCAGCGTGTTAAAACATTTTAATTCACTTGGATCAGACATTAATAAGAATTTCAGATTGTAACATGGTCTGTTTTAAAAGCATTACATTAAAAGGATTATCCTGAGTTTTTCAAGGTTTTCGGCAAACAAAATATTTTTACATTGTTAAAATATCATATTACTTTGCATTTTCTTGCTTAGAATATGAATACCTCTATAATCAATACATTTGTGAACATCATGTGTTGTAATATCTCGCTGTTGATTTTTGTCTAAAATAATGTGGTATATATTCCTTCTAATGGCCAATCAAAATTTGAAATAACTTGGCCAAAGATCATTCCAAATGTTTTTATCTCTATAGTGCTATTTATAATATTACAGTATAATAGTGTTTTAAAAAAAGCACCAGAAATTGAAGGTTTTTTTGGGGGGGAGAGAACAAACGGAAGTCTTCCTAGGGTGAAAAACTCAGGATAGTCCCTATAAGTAAATAATAACTAGTTAATGAAGTAAGATACCAGCTTTATCCTGTGGCGGTAAGAATGGGAAATTCTGCAAGGCTTGCTGAGCATAATTACTCATTCAGCTTCAACATGATAAAGCAGATATCCTACGTCATTAACTTGTTATTATCTTTATCCTAGTCCATAAAAAAATTAGGGGAAAAGTTCTTGTTTCTGTTACCGTATTTTAGCTATAGAGTCCAAGTGAGCAATTTTGTAATGTAATGAGCAACGTTAAAAGTCATAATCTGCTAATATACGTTTATGATATTGTTTTAATCCTTCGTCATAATCAGCTAGTAGAAACAGCTGTTGCCGGATAAAGTATTATTAATTACTGTAGCGCTGATTGTAATGGTCTATTTGTATTACCAAAGTGACTGTTAATAACATTTCTCTCCTCATATTTTCCAGTGATGGAAATTACTTACGTATTACACTAACAAGTGGTGGTTGTTGTATGATTAGCAGCAACCGAGCTGGTCAAAACTTTAAAATGCTGAAATAGCCCGACCAATACCAACCATGATGAAGAGAACTCTGATGTTGTTTCACAATATACACAACTAACCAGTGTATAGTTTTATACTGTGGTAATGTCAGTATGTCGATCATTCTTCCTTGTATGTAAAATGTTTTGTACGTAGTTTCATTGATAATTCTTAAGTGTTTATATAGACATTTGTTTTTAGCTGGTCATTCGGTATTTTCTTTAATGTCTTGCCATCATCACCATTTTCAGGCTAAAGATGCCACTTTTAAAACTTCTCAACTTTTGTGTGTTTGAGGAACATTTTTGTTCTCCTCCCATCAAATTAATGTGAAAACTATTTCACCCATATTGAAGTGTAATTCACCTTGTATGCTTTAATGCAGATACTATTTCAAAAAGTGCCTTTAGGAAAATAGTATTCCCATAAAGGAGTCCGTTTGGGGTACTTTAAAAATTGGTTTTATATCATGTTTCTTTTTTCTTTCGGTTTTGTCTCACCTCTACGAAGTATAAAGGTGTGATATAGGTATTACTGTTTTGATGGCATTGAAGATGACAGTTTTAAAGTTTTGCATTTAGATCCGTATGTCACAAAGTCATTGGTCAGTGAAACTTGGTTTGTAGTTGCACCCAAAGATGTTTATTGAGGTGCACCAAAAAGGCATTTAGATCCGTATGTCACAAAGTCATTGGTCAGTGAAACTTGGTTTGTAGTTGCACCCAAAGATGTTTATTGAGGTGCACCAAAAAGGTTTATGGTAGGAGAGATTTTTAATTCAGCAGAATCCTTCTTCATTTTAAATTTCGCAAATCAAATCCACAGGTGTGGAACAATTTTGTCAGGTGGTAAAAACTTTCTGTTAACATTTAATGGAGATCGATGTTGAAAAAAATGTCTTCCATTATTTGGAGCATTTATTTACATAACTAAGCCAGATGATATTAAAAATGTAATGGTAGGAGAGCAGCATATAGGGCATGTTTTAATTTTATTTTATTTTATTTGTTTTAGTTACAGAATGTATTGTGCATTACACCAAGATGGTATGTTTACATTTGACTGATAATTTTATCATTTTTGACATTGGTTATTATATATGTTTGCAGTATTAAAGGCAAAATCCTAGTCCACGGATGGTACTTCGTTTCAAAGCATTTTGTTTCAAAGCATTTCGTATGTGTTACACATTGTGTTCAAGAATGGCAGCTGTGGTGAAAAAAAGAAAGTGTTTTATTGGTACCAAGTACCAAACTTTAACAAAAAAATCATTGAATAAGATAAATGTTTGTACATTCACTGCACATTGTCAGGCATTAATTCACCAAGTTTTCTTTGATTTGGACAAGTCAAATAGATTAATGGACGGAGAACAAGTCTTAAGGTTAACGCTATAATAATGTAAATATAAAACCAAACAAAAGGGTTGGGTTTGTTTTTTGCCAGGTTGTAGTCTGATACCAGAATATGACATTATAAGTTATGTTTTCATTTTCAATAGAGGCTATTTTAGTTTTACTCAAAAGTTTTGAAAATCTTGAATTAAAATTCTTTTTTTGACTAAAAGGAAAAAAGGACCAAGAGTTAACTCCCATGAATAATGACTTAATTCATATGATGTGACATAATTTATGTGATTTGCTATAGTGTGTACATACTGAAAACATTGAAATGATACCACATAATAGGTGTCCTTGTTTTCAGGTATTTTGTAAAACACTTTGCAGTGCTTATGAGAAAGAAAGAGAAACGGTTGGAATAATAGTTTTTACTGGTTATTAAGTATACAAAATGTACAGTAAAATAAACTCAACCATCTGTTTTACTGTATACCCAGTAACAAGTAAAAAGTGTTAATCCTTTGACATAAGCGCTGCAAAGTGTCTTACAAATATGTGTACATGAAGATATTTTTTCATGGGTTGAAGTTATTAGCTACATGTATTAAACTTTGTGTTTACCGTTTGGTTTTAAAAATGTTAATCTGCATAATATATCCAAAACAGTACAATAAATATGTACTAATTATTTCTTTTAAATTTATTATTTGGTACCATCATTGATGATGATACAAATATTTTGCTATTTAAAAAATATTTGGCTAATCCTGAAATTAATCCTTGAAGTTGGTAGGAAGCAGTGGTTGTTTTTATACTCCCATCTTCAGTGAGACCTTGTTAAAACCACCACATTCGGCCCTGGCTTACTTTGTAATTATATAGAATTTATTGTTCAACATATTTTACATCTTAAGAAGAAAAAGAAAAAAAGTTAATAAATCTATTATGGCAATCAACAGACCAACATCAAGGTGTATTTACTGTCCGTACATTTATAAATTGCCGTAGCAATAGACAGGATTGTTCTATGTTAATCATTTAATTGAATGACTAAAAGCTTATTTTCAAAAACAAGACATCTGTGGATTTTGCAGACGTTTGGTAACTTGACATTAAGTGACACTGTTGATGGCAAATGGCTGCATGTGAAACGAGTATGAATGAATGTTGAATGACACCCCAGGATGAAAATTCATATTGGTTAATGGGTGTCAAACAAAGGTAAATAACCGGTCTTTGATTATGTGCTGTCATCATAAACAAGTCTTTAACCAGTCTTTGATTATGTACTGTTATCGTAAACAAGTCCTTAACCAGTCTGATTATGTACCGTTATCGTAAACAAGTCCTTAACCAGTCCGATTATGTACTGTTATCGTAAACAAGTCCTTAACCAGTCTGATTATGTATTGTCATCCTAAACAAATCTTTTTAGAAGTAGGTTTATTCCTAATTTGCTGTTGGTGTCACAAATGTGAATTTGAGTGAAATGAACAGAAGCATTTTTTTTTCTTTTCAAATGCTGTAAATGTAGTAGTAACAATAGTTGTTGTTAAGATGTTTGACTGTACACAGTTATTTAATTTGACCCCCTGGAAATATAAAATATTTGCTTATAAATTCTACCACCTGCTGCCAACCCTTCAAATTCTGTTTGAAACCAATTACGCATTAAAATTTCAGTGGATCAGCCACAGATGAAAATGATGAAGTTGTGCTTCCAAAACCCCTTTAACTGTTAATTCCTGGATAGGCCTTTATATTTTTGTCTTTTTAAAACTTGTTTTGGGATACATTGTTATTTGTCATGTCCTTAAGTCATTGTGTCGTTCTTTCAGCATTTACATTATTATTGGAATGTCTTCTTTTTTATTTGCCAAAAACGTAATGTTGTGGTATAGAAAGTGAATGTACATTGAAAGTGTTTTAAATATCATTTTTAATGTTGTGAATATTGTTCTTCATATAAATATAGCCTTTTGGATTAGTGAATAGAACCAATAGCCTGTGGCAATATAGACATGTGTTGAGTCTCTAAAAAGAATGGTACGGTTAGTCAGTATTTATAGAGCCAAAATTATGTTAATAAATTGCCTATTATATGTACATAATTATTTGTTGTGCTTTACATGAAGATTTGGTGTGGAAAATGCATAAAGAAGACCTTGCTTCAAATTTGTACGATATTTGACAGTGAAGAAGAAGCAGGTTTTGTTTAACAACACCACTGGAGCACATGATCAATTAGGTCAAGTCAGAGAATTTAATGTGCACATTCAGAGCAAGCTGTTGTAGTGCATGCCTGTCTTGGGCGCTGGTGTCGGCCTCAGCCAGCTCCTACATCCAAGACAGGGAAGGGGAGAGTGGGAGGAGGATGAAGAAGGGGCTGCCTCTTCACTGGGCAGGTGCAAGAGAGCACCGGTAGTCTGACCAGGGTCGGTAACGGCGGCTGATTAATTAGTCATCTGGTATTGGATGTCAAACATTTGGCAATTCTAATCGCAGGGATCTTTACATGCATGGCCTTTGATATACCAGTCATGTATTGGCTGGAATGAGAAATAGCACAATGGGCCCACTGATGAAGGTCTATTCCAAACCGACCACTTTACTACTGATGTTCATCCCACCCTGTATGAATGTAATACACTTGATGGTATTGGCAGAGGGCTCATCTCAGGTGCCTGGGTTATATATCATCGTATCATTCCTTGGTCCTAATAGAAAAATGTATCAGATTTTTTGGGTCTAAAACCAAACATCCCCCTAATCATGGGCCTGCAGTTTATGAAGAGTACTTTACTACTCATTTGATATTTTCATACGAGGGACTGGAGCCATCTGCCGAGTGTTCATGTGAGGTGTCATAACATCTATTGGCTTTGATGGACTCATGTTTCTTAAAGGCTGTGGTATTTATGGTCTTGTGTACAGGAAAATGATTGGCAGGAGCAGCTTACTTGTCATCTGGTTTGTTTCTGTCGGAGGTGAGATCTGACAGCCTGAGATCCTTGCTGCGTAGGAGTGAACCACCACAGTGGAGTCGTTCTCTTATCTGGTGTTTCCTTATCTCAACCAGTGTGTCATGAGTGGTATAGGATGTGATGCCCCTTCTGTGGGAAAGGGCTTATACAAAATCTCTTGCTACAAATGGCAGGCTGTTTGTCCTATTTTTCCAACTTTTTCTTTAGAATATCTAGTTTTTCCTTCTTCGTTTAAAAATGTCACAAATTAAAGTGGGCATATATGTATTCCTTGTGTTATTATAAAAGTCAACAATTACACGAATTAAAAAAAATAAAAATGGAGGGGTGGGACAGCACGATAGATCTTCCAATTTGTGGCACTATATATCTCAACATTAAAATTACACCCTGAAAGCGAACATGTTTTCCAATGATTAACATGATTCTAATGTATCACTTCAGAATCTATAATACATCATGGAAAACTTAAATTAATCATGTTAATCTGATTGTTGTACATCGGCATTACTATATAATATACAAATATGTGTATTGATTAATAGTATACAATCATTTGAAATAACTGTATAACATGATCATTACATACGATTCATATTATTTTGGATAGAACAGAAGATACAGGTACAAACTGAGCACCACACTAATAATGTTATTTTGTTTTTGGAGTCCTACCTCTTTTTGGATTTATTAATGTCACTACATACTATTTCAGTCCTACTTTTTCCTTCTGTTTTCCTACTTTTCCTATATTTCCTTCTGTTTTCCTACTTTTCCTATATTTACATTCCTACTTTTGTCCTAATTTTCCAAAGGTGTGTGCTGGACAGCCTGAAATGGGGTTTTCTCTAAATATGTCAAAATTACAAAATGTGGCTGTGATTACGAAAACCATGTGCTTTAGTGGTGTCATTAAACACAAACTTCTTTTTTGGGGGGTTACTTTTCCTTCCCATCCCTTTCTGCCCCTTCTGTAACATGAAATACTGGTTGCTAATATTCAAGCTGATAGCAAATGTTGCTAAACAAAATTTAAAAAACAAAATGTTCCCTGGACACCACTAATAAACCCACCTGGAGTTGCCTCCATGGGGTGGGATTCAGAATAAAGAAATAAAATGTTTTATTTAACGACACACTCAACACATTTTATTTACGGTTATATGGCATCAGACATATGGTTAAAGACCACACAGATATTTAGAGAAGAAACCAGCTGTCGCCACTTCATGAGCTACTCTTTGATTTTTTTATATGCACCATCCCATAGATAGGATAGCACATACCATGGCCTTTGATGTACCAGTCGTGGTGCACTGGCTGGAGAATAAAAACATTCAAATATGTATTTATCATCTACCAATGAAGCATCCCACAAAATATGGTTGGAATTTATCAAGTAATTTTGGAGAAGTTGTCATAAATATTAAACAACAAACTGATGGTGAAAAATAATTTTATTAACTTGTCTTTCAACTGGTGGGGCTAATGCATAATCTAATTGGAGGGCTGATGCATAATCTAATTGGAGGGCTGATGCATAATCTAATTGAGGGCTGATGCATAATCTAATTGGAGGGCTAATGCATAATCTAATTGAGGGCTAATGCATAATCTAATTGGAGGGCTAATACATAATCTAATTGAGGGCTAATGCATAATCTAATTGGAGGGCTGATGCATAATCTAACTGGAGGACTGATGCATAATCTAATTGGAGGG
>JAECMU010061344.1:0-10479 GCA_016106625.1 Dracogyra subfuscus
ACAGATGTATACCAGCAAATATTGTGTCAGGCATACTGAAATACAAGCCAATAACCAGAATTTGTGGAGTTTCAAATCATATTAATTTAACTTCAATATTTGGCATTCAGTGTCTTGCTGAAATAGCTTTTTACTTAGAAAGGTATTGGAAGTAAAGTAAAAATGGAAACCATGTAAATTTATAATTCTAATAATTAATATATTATTTTCCAGAATCAAGCAACACTGGTCCAAAAGTAAGTAGAATTTCTTATTAACGATATGTAATCATAATACGTATGCTTTACATGTATGTATAAAATATCAAATGGATGGATGATTTGCAGTGACATGCATGTACCACACTCTCATGTTGCTGGCCTATGTATACTATCAGTATTTATGGGAATATTTAGTAAAATGTTATTTTTGGTATGAGGAATACACTAATACAATATTATTATTATAAAAATGTAATTTTGCCAAATTATGTCAAGATTACTGTAAATTATCTTTAAAAAACTAAACAACCCCACTCCCCCCCCCCCCCACCCCCCAAAAAAAACCCCACAAAAAAACCCACAACAACACCCTTTTGACAGTGATTTGGAAAACTTGGATTAAAAAACTCAGAATCTTCAGTAATAGACATACATACTTATATACTTGTTTTACTCCCAATTTAACTTATTACTTTCATAATGGTGATATGAAATTTCTAATAAATTTCAGAAATCTACAAAACGAAAAAGGCCGCAAAGGGATGAGAACAAAATATGTAAAAGAACAGGTTGGTCTTTTTCTAGTCATACATGTAGTCAACAACTGCATACTTACAGAATAGATCAATTGTATTCCATACAATACTAGGACAAACTGGGGCGGATCCAGCTTTTCTGATGACAAAAAGGGCACCATAACATTATGAAAAGGCACTATTGAAAAATTACACACGGTTCACATGGATCATAATATAATAGTGCTACAACAGGGACTCTGGCATAATAATAATAATTTAAAAAAAAACTAAATAAATTTGTAAACAAAACCCTAAAAATCCTAAATGAAAGGGGCACTTCTCAAATTTAATTTATAAGCTGTGAAAAAAAGTACTTAGGAACTTTGTTCATTGAATCCACATAGATTCTATGGAAATCATATTTAGAGATACATTCATATTTTGAGTCATGTATAGTTAATAATTTAAAAGTAATTATAATTTCAAACAATTATATTTTTGTTTCAGAAACATCAAATAATAAGAAAAAGAAAGACAACAGCTGCTGCATCAGGTAGTAAAAATAGGAAAAAAATTGTGAAGGTTTGTGTTCATTTATTATGACTGTTTATGCCTATTGATCCAAGACAATTCTTATATACAAGTCATATGAAAGTAAATTTATTATAATTTAAATATTTAAACACTGCTAAGCCACCTGGTAATCTACAAGGTTTTGTAGTATTCAGCAAGTTTTAAATTGCACTCGTGCATATTGAAATAGTTGGTAGTTGACCAGATGTTTCATGTAATTCTTTATTATTTCAGCCAAAAGCGGTTATAGAGGGCATCGGAGAGGGTGGAAAACAAAAAGAATGAGAACGTCTGCGCCAAAGTACTCTTTATCAGCATCTGTCTGTAGAGGAACTTGAGAAATTCAGTGCTGTCGTACATACTGTACACAAGGAAAGAACCGAATCGGCAAGCATTGGCTTTCAACCTTCGAGTACTCCTCCTGCCAATCCAGCTACATGTAGCTCAACCAACCCCAGTTCCTTTCCTGTCAATTCACCCGAGTCCCATTCTAGTCCTGTCTGTCTTCTCAACTTTCATTCCAGTCCTGTCTATTTCATTTCAGTTCTCCAGACTCTCTATCCAGTCCTGCCTTTCCACTTCACTCACCTAACTCTCCGTCCAGTCCTGCCTTTCCACTTCACTCACTTAACTCTCTATCCAGTCCTGCCTTTCCACTTCACTCACCTAACTCTCCGTCCAGTCCTGCCTTTCCACTTCACTCACCTAACTCTCCGTCTAGTTCTGCCTTTCAACTTTGCTCACCTAACTCTCCGTCCAGTCCTGCCTTTCCACTTCACTCACCTAACTTTCCGTCTAGTTCTGCCTTTCAACTTTGCTCACCTAACTCACCGTCAAGTCCTCCAGTCTCACCAATAACTCCCCTCCTTTCTTCAACCAACACCCGCATATTACAGACTACACTACACACTTTAATCGACACAATACGAGATTTAACACTAACCTTAGCACAACAAAACAAATGTAGATGTAGATGTACATGTACAGGAGAAACCACACACGAACACACACAACCTGCGCCACAGGAACAACCAGAAGGCATCACTGATAGAAACATTTTAAACCTTACACCTTTTGAAATATTCAAAACCAATTATAATGTTGCCGAAATTCAAACAGCACTGAGACAGTCTTCAACAGAACCAAGAATACTGCCAAACAGGGAGGAGCTCCAAGAGCTACTAAATCAATGGAGCACCCCACCTACAGTGGCCAGAGAACTTATGAAGCGGATATTCACAGTTGGTGAACTGCTTCATAGAACAATGAGTGGGAAGGTACAGAGTCGTCTCGATAACACAACAGTTCAGTTCATCAAGGACATCATTTTGCAAACATTCGACGGCACTTCGCCCACATGTTGGACGAAGTGTCCCGAACCGATGCAAAGGTTTATACGATATGTATTTGAACAGTTAAGGAGACATAACATTAGCTATAGATTTTAAATACCCTAACACTGTATTTCAGGGTTTCTGCCAGAGGGTAAACTGTGTATGGCACCACACACAAATTGTTTTGAAGATTTGTTTTCTTCAAGTTAACCATTTAATAAAATAAATTACTGTATGATTTTCTTAACCTAAGCCTAAACTTAACCCATTTTTGTTCTGTGGGAGGCACCCCCATACCCTGTTGACTGGTTGCACTGAATTCTATAGCGCCATACCGAAAACTTCTTTCTGGCAGAAACACTATATTTGTATGTAAAGAAATTCATATTACACAATTTTTTATTTTTTTTATTTTTATAATACAATGTAAAATCTTTTCCCAGTTTGTAAACATGGTGGTGATTGGGGCTTCGTACACAATAAATATAGCATATCTTACCGTAATTTCAGTTGAAATCCACATTTCGTAAACGGTAAAAAAAAATAATCACGAGATTTTCTTCAAACACATTCAGATGCATTAGTAAAAAAATTGCATTGGAATTTTTCCAGCATTCGTAAAACGGAAACATTATGTACCCAGTGTATGGTTATTGTAAGGATATTCAAAGTGACGTCATTGGAGTAAAGATCACCGCACGTGCGTCAAAAATCAGTAATAAATATTGTTACCTTTGTAACCTGTTTTGGCTAGTGAAATGTTTAGTGACAGCAAACCTTTGTCGTTAAATATTTGTTTTAAACAATATTAGACCTAATCTGATTTAAAAACGAAATAACACACCAGACTTCAAGATCCCGACTTGTTTAGGGTCAGCTCCCTTGGCACCTCCTCGAATGGTGTTTTGACCTGGGCGCTCGACAAAACTTCACATGTCGCGCTGGTGGCTGTGACCAATCAAACCTTGGTAATCCTCGGCCACGGTCATGCAAATAATGCCAGAAAAAATTAATACTTTCATTTAACATAACTACACATTATCAACTACTGAGTAATGTCATGTTTTGAATTAAACATCCAATGATGTAGTATTTTAATTATATTGAAATAATATTATGGAATTTTTCCTATTAAACGCAGAACATGTTACGATATGTACAAGCGTAAGTTCAGTCAACCACTTGTCGTTAAGGGGGGGGCTGAATTTAGCTCAGTTGAGTCCTCGGTTGAGGTGCTTGCGTGGCAGAATCAAACCACTTCGGCGGATCCACTCAGGTGAATTTATTTTTCATTCCAACCAGTGCACCACAACTGGCCGTGGTGTGTGCTTTCTTTCTGTTGGAAAAAAGCATTTAAAAGATCCCATGATACATTAGGAAAAAATGTACTGGGTTTCTTCGGATGACAATGCCAGAATTACCAAATGTTTATTAGGCCCTATATGATTACTTTTAGACTGCCTGTAACGTATCCCCTGCTCTTGAATACCTCGTGTAGGGCTACAGCGTATTTACGTAAAACCTCCAATGTTAAATTAGTATACATGTGTTTGATATTTATAATAAAATACTGTGCTTACATTGTATTTTTGTTGGCTTATTTGTTTTACTAAATAGTGCTTAATTATTGTGAGACAACGTTTGAACAACTTCTGGCGGGTGAATGATTTTGGGGTGCTCAATCTCTGAAGGGGGAAATCAGCCAAATTGTTTTTACGACAACTAATTTACAAACCGTATATCTTTGTCAAATGGAGGGGTGGGTGTGGGCATAGCATTAAGTACGCCAAAAGTATGGAGTGAAGATTGTCTGTCGTGAAATGTTTGACATTAGTAGTTGCATTATTTCTTTTATCAACAGTACCTTCGGGGGAATAACAACGACATGTGGATGAACATTTATTGTGATTTTTCTCACTTCAATGAAAGAAAGAAAAAAAATGTTTTAGTTAACGACGCACTCAACACAGTTATTTACGGTTATACGGCGTTAGACATGGTTACACAGATTTTGAGATGAAACCCGCTGTCACCACTTCATGGGCTACTATTTCTGATTAGCAGTAAGGGATCTTTTATTTTCGCTTCCCACAGACAAAATAGCAAAAACCATGGTCTTTGTTGAACCAGTTATAGATCACTGGTCGGTGCAAGTGGTTTACACCTACCCATTGAGCCTTGTGGAGCAGTCACTCAATGTTAGGATTAAAAATCCCATGCCTAGACTGGGATCCGAACCCAGTACCTACCAGCCTGTTGACCGATGGCCTAACCACGACGCCACCGAGGCCTGTTTCACTTCCATGAAGGTGAGTCATTTCCCCTCCCCACCACGTTATTATAGGATATTAAACGAGCTTCCATTTCGTGTCGAGTTAAATAATTGTCACGAGGGACATAAACAGAAGACGATATCAGAGCGAGTTTGACATATTTATTATCCATAATCGATCTTAATTTATACCACTCGTTTGGTCGACATTCCTGTTAGACTGAAGTGCGCTAAACGATGACGTCAATATTTTATGTTACCCCATAACATTGCGTATCTATGTTGTTCCCCCTCTCCATGTAGATGCATAAGCACGCAATATAAAATCCCGTGCATGCAAGCAGGGGCAGTAATTCGCTCTCACCTGATTACTTGTACATTGTACGATCGAACCGACCGGGTTTTCCCCTCGTCTCAACCAGTGTCCCTCTGCTAGTATATTAAAGACTGTGGTTTATGCTGTAGGAAAGTGCGTATAAAAGATGTCTTGCTGCTAATGAAAAACAAAATGTAGCGGGTTTCCTTTGTCCACGTGTCAGAATTACATTTCCCCCATTAGTATGCATTTCGCATACACAGTACAGCACATACCACAACCTTATATACCAGTCATAGTGGAGGTTGCAACAGGAACGATATCTGCCGTGTGTGTCACATTTTAATTTACTTGTAATCCATAATTAGTTAGTCTGAGCTGATGAAACAGGTATAAAGTGGTTTGTATACAAGAATGAACGGGTAGAGTAAGAAACGTCTGTTTAGTAGGACCCACTCAATTCTCACGAGATGAAATCCCACGAGACCTTAATAAGACATTAAAAAGGCCGAGCACGGGAAGAGTCGAGATATTGCCAGTATGTTGAAAACACCTTCTTTTGAAAATTAGTAGTTCACTCACTGCTGAAGTATGTTAAAGCTTATACGATTAGACAGACGGATAACAGCGTGAATGTGTTTGTGTTTGCTCGAATATCAAATTATATGTGGCCTCCCTCGCTATCGTCGGGAGCGGGACTTTGCTCAGACTCTGGTAGTCTAAAGCGCACGCGTGATGCGCGGTCGATTCAGGGTCTATCCCAGTGTATATCAAAGGCCGTGGTATGTGATATTCTGTCTAAATGACGTACATGTACAATGTATACATTTCCCCACAGTATTAACCACCTCCCTCAATTTAAAAATCCTATTATTGGTTACTATAAATGAGTTATATGTAACGCAGTTTCAATATAATTTTGGACTTCCTATTGTCCAAACCAAAATATTAACAACTACCAAAAATTGTTCTCCCACCTTTATTTTTCGATAGATTTTACTAACATTTTATCCTGACAGAAATTTAGGAAAAACCATTGCAATGACACGGATTCCACATACTAGGTGATAACCATGTTACCAATATCGACTTCGCCGAGATTAGGAGAGTAATGTTTTGTAGTTGTTAACATTTTGGTTCGGACACTAGTGGACAGAGTGTGTGTGTAAAACCTATTAACATGCTCATATACCAGTGACTTGACTCTGGACAGATAGAATAGGACAATTTTGACTTTAAATCTAAAAGGGTATATGGACTTTTTATTTGCGCATATCTAAATAAATATAAATTTAATTTTACAACAGAAAGCGCATTTTAGATGGTATGTTCTAAAATTTCTTATTTAATTAATCTTAAGTCCCAGGGCCTGAAGGGGTCAGGTATCGGAAGTTGGGGCACACGCCCAGGAAATTTGCCACAAAAGGAGTGTTGTAGAGGGTGCACCAGTCTTATCAGCAACTTCGGTGTGGCCTAACCAGCGGTTGGCAGGAAGCACGTCAGGACTGAGAAGAATAAAACAATCCTCTGTTACAGCAACATGCATTGTTAAATAACATGTGCCCGTTACCAGTTGCAGCGAAAAGAAGGATATTTGATCTGCTCTTGTAGTTTTTAATATAGTTATTAAGCTTAGCTATAAATAACCCTACCTCGTTTGAATAAATAGACCGGCCTCAGTGGTGTCATGGTTTAACCATCACACATAAGACTGGTAGGTACTGGGTTCACAACCCGGTACCGGCTACAACCCAGAGCAATTTTTAATGACTCATATGAGTAGGTGTAAGACCACAAAACCCTCTTATCTCACTAACAACTAACCAACTGTCCAATAGCTGAGATGTGTTCCCAGTAAAGTGTGCTTGAACCTTAATTGGATATAAGCATGAAAATAAGTTCAAAGAAATGAACAAGTAATTGTGTAGTCTTTCATACATATTTCCTAAACATTAATCCCTTATCGTTATATCCCCCACCCCTCAAAAAAACAAAAACAAACACAAAAACATGTATAATTTGTTTTAATCACTAAAATACATCTAAGCCACAGACATTTAAAAAAATTGAATTTTAATTCTTAGGACAACAATAAACAGTTTTATCATAAAAGAAACTTATTAATGAATTTTAAAATAACAAAATAAGGTAGATTATGGGTAATAAATAGGATATTAAACTCTGTCGTATCATCTCTCGTAAAATAATTTTATCGCTAAAGCTTGTAAAGACTGCATTTTATTTCACTCGAAACATAAACATGATGCAAAATGGAAGCTTGTTTGTTATACTATAATGGGATAAAATTAACATAAAATATTCCCATTGATAAAAATTAATTTATAAGAAATGTTTACATATATAATAAATTAACATAAAATATTCACATTTATAAAAATTAATGATTACATAGATAAAGTGAACATATATTTACAGATACCTATAATACAATGTTCCATTACTGTGCTGAAATCATGTGCTTTACTCAAACAGCTAAAAACCGGTAGCCTCACCGTTTTTGACCACAGTTGATGGCAATACTTTATACAAATGGTCAATGTATTTATTGCACTGTTCTGGTGTTACCGTTTCCCAAAAAGCTTTTATGCCTTGAATAAGTTCCTCTTTATTTTTGGGTTTGCAGTCATTTCGAATATACATTTTTAGAGCAGCCCACATATTCTCGATTGGATTCATGTCAGGACTCTCTGGTGGTGTAGGCCAATGGTTTATACCATTTTCTTTCATCCATGCCTTTGTGGATTTGCTTGTGTGTTTTGGATCGTTATCCTGCCACAAACGATGGCCATTTGAAAAATGCTTGGTGACATATGGCTGCAAGAGAAATTTCTCAATTAAAACTCAAATAAATTATAGGTCAATAATTATTATTCACAATTTGATTCACTGCCCATTTCAATCCTTATTGAGAATGATGATGATAATAATAATAAGAAGAATTAAATATTTCACCTACCAGAAATGCATGCTTACATATAGATGATACATCATGTATTCATCTCTTTGCATGCTAAATTTTGTTTAAATGGTTTAAATTTATTTTACTGTATACTTTATATTCTCAATAAATATTAAAAAGTGTTATTTTCCTAATTTTGCTTTCACATATGTTTTACCCTTGCTGCTTATAGGAAATAGTAGCCTATGTGGCGATAACGGGTTTGACATCCAATAGCCGATGATAAGATTATTATCAATGTGCTCTAGAGGTGTTTTTTTTTTATTTTAACTTTATTAGAAAGTTAACCATTAATCAATTTTATTTTCTACATGCATGCATGATTGATCTAGAACTTGAGATTTTATCCAAAACATGAACATTGTATATTAGGCTACATATGTCATGCTAAAGTAATTTTTTACATGCAATGAAATGAACACACACACACACACACACACACACACACACATACATTACTTACTTTCAGGCATTTTTCCAATATGCCTTGATACACAAGGGAATCCATGCGTCCAGTAAATATGCATATATCTGTTGTTCCCTGTCTTGAAATTCCTGCCCAGACGTGAACCTGAAATTAAACATGGGTTTTATTACATAGCTATGTAATATCTTACATTTTCAGTGCTATCTATGATATTTTTTCAGATCAAATCTGTTGTAAATTGATCGATGTCACAACATTACGTTTATTGACATATAAGTAAACGTGCTAGGTGACACTCCATAATTGACGTATGCATTCGGTCATCAAACAAAAAAAACCCATTTCAATAGCAATGTTACATTGAAAGCTACCCAGCGTTCAGAAAACTAAAAAAACACACAAAGAAACGTTAAGCTCTGTAGTCCGTCCCATCATGCTATAAACATGTTTTTTTGTAAATAATTTCAGTTGAGTTTGACATATGAAGAAAAACGAAAGTGTTTTAGAAATAACAAAATGTACTATTAGTATTACAACTTGAGATTTTGTGTGCAATTTATAAATAAATTTTTATTCCTAATATATGACACTGACGATACAGAAAAAACACTGATAATAACTTATGAACGTGATAAATTATAGCAATTATCAGAATAGTGGTTTCTGTACAAATTGGCCTAAAAAATAAAGGCTTTTAGAGAAAAATAATTAAGGCAATATATAGAATAACAAACTCGGTACCAGTTATCAAATCTATGTCACTCGGGACATACATTTGATAGTAACTAGTAAGTCGTTTATTATCATATATAAATATATATATGAGACACTCCAACACATATTTTAATAATAATAATAATCAATAGCACTTTAATTCCACCCCTTCCCTTAAGTAGGCATACAATAAATAAATCATACCTGAAAAGGGTGTTTTACGGCGCCGTGTAAATTTCTGGCTTTGCCCAGTCGATGGTAGCATTTCCGAGATGCGGTCTCTATCTTGATTGTACTTTCATCTGTAAAAATTATGTCATCAAAACTTTCTTCTGTTGCTAAACATTTTAGCGCAAACTCTAGGCGTTTGGGCTTGTTCGCTGCCCTCACAAACTGGCAGTAGCGTGTACTACCGTATATCCATCCCAATTTACGTATATTTGTTTGAATTGTCCTGTCACTGTGATGTCGAAATTCTTCTGTACATCATCCCGTATGATTCTAGCGGTCTTTTCTGGGTTTCTTTCTAAAGCATCTTGAATGAACTTTAGTTGATCCTCTTTAAGTTTTGGTTTAGCGCCACACTTCTTACGTATCTTGGGTTCTGACAAAGTCGTTTGCTTCTTCAAAAAATAAGAAATTCCTTGTCGCGAAACAGTGATATTATCTTTGGTAGATAGAATGTTTACAATGTTAGTTGCACTTAATCCACAATAATGGTAGTGCATAATCTTCTGTTTCGTAAAATCTGAATATCTAGTCATCTTAGTATGTGAATTATCTCTATCGAAGTGACTGATAAACTACGTAGTTTGTTTTTAAAGTATACATTCGTCAGAATTATTGTCCAATTAAAAGGCTGTGATTTGGGGGAGGAGGGTTGTTTTATTTTATTTCTTTTGTTGGGGGGAGGAGGGGTGGACAGAGGAAAGTGCCGATCCAATAGAAAAATTGCGTTGAAATTCAAAGAGAATGTATTGACCTATCATTGCATTCTGAATATGTAACCATTAACACAGGCGCCAAACGTTAGCTAGCAGAACAATACTGTCGAATTACGTATTTTACATGAACATGCACGTTCTTTGAACTGAATACACAACACGTAATAGGGTTTTATGGCTCTGTGCTATGTAGCTTTGTAC
>JAECMU010061349.1:0-25163 GCA_016106625.1 Dracogyra subfuscus
CAAATTAAGCCGACACGGTCCTGCAATTAAGGCGCTTACCAGACATGAAGGCGCTTACTTGGTTGGCTAAGGGAGCACGCGCAGTATCAGCTAAACACCCTGGGGAAAGCCCTGCTAGATAATAAAAACAACAACAACAACATTCTAGTATTTGTTTGCATGTGAACTGTAGAACACGGGAGCAGAATTGGGGGGGGGGTGTCAGCCCTCCTTCCCGGTAATCTTTTTTTCTTTTATTTGTTTAGTATGTATCGCGTGCTCGGACTAGTCACAAATATGTTTATAAAAAGTAGTGTCTCCCCACCCCCTACCCCCCGGATTTTGATTAGGATACGACACTGCTATATATACACAATAATGGGCTAAATAACTGTTAATGGGCTACGGTTACACTTCGTTTAATACCGTTATTCTCGGAAACCGAAAGTGACCGGACCTTTATGATGCGCTACGCGTCGTTGCGTTCAGTATATTTTAAGTTACCAGTCAAGTAGGCAAGCACACGGTTATTTCAATGAATAAGAAGTCAAACGGTCTCTTTATTTATAAACAAAAGTACGATTCTGAAAAATAAATTGTAAAAACAACCGAAATATTGACAATTTTGACCAGAAAAACTTGTCTTCCGTGTTTTTCAGCGGAAAATGGGAATTCTGTTTTCAACGGCCGATTCCGTGATTTCCGCAATCGCGGATTTTCTGTGGCTCTACCAGTGATCCATAACTGGTTCAACAAAGGCCATGGTTTGTGCTATCCTGCCTGTGGGAAGCACAAATAAAAGATACCTTGCTGCCTATCATAAAAGAGTAGCTTATGTGGTGACAGCTGGTTTCCTCTTTTAAAAAGAAACTGTCAGAAATGGCCATATGTTTGACGTCCAATAGCCGATGATAAGATAAAAAAATCAATGTGCTATAGTGGCGTCATTAAATAAAACAAACTTTACTTTTTTACTTTCCAACACACACAGCTCATATTTGCCTTGACCTCCTCTTTAATGCCACCCACAGAACAACGTTTAAGTCACCGAACCCTTATGCTACTTTGTTTTGTTAAGCATATTAAAGAGATCCATCTATTTGGTCATTGGTAAGTATTGAGTTCGAATATAGAGTAGTATGATAGTATCGGTGTTTTCCACTTGATTATGATATATAATTATTTTCAAGGTTAATTGTTCAAATTGCCACAATGTCTTCCCAGCTTTTTTCTCGTTTCTTCCACCATTGAATACAAGGTAGCGCCAAACCATGTTTTTCCATGCTTTGTTTTGCAGATAGTTTTTTGAAAAAATTATAATGTTTTGTCAGAAAAAAAATATTTTATAAATATGATATATTTTTTTGGACATATGATGTTATAAGTATTTTTTAAATAATAAATAACACTGCTTTGTACCATTGGTGGTATTCCTTAAGACTGGTAGTTAAAAGGTTTTGCATCTCAGTACCAGTTCCCACCTGGAGCCAGTTTTAATGTCTCAGTGAGTAGGTGCAAGGCCACTACACCGACATGTCCAGGGTTTCTGGAATTAAAAAAAAGTACTAGCCATGGCATCAGTGATTTAAAACATTTACTAGCCACAATTAAATATTCACTAGCGCTACTTTTTTTTAAAGTTAAAGGAAGGGACAATTAAGGCATTTAGCCTGGTGTGCATACTCAACAATACATAACACACACTGTTGTTTAACCGGCCTCAGTGGCGTCATGGTTAGGCCATCGGTCTGCATGCTGGTAGGTACTGGGTTTGGATCCCAGTCGAGGCATGTGATTTTTAATCCAGATACCGACTCAAAACCCTGAGTGAGTGCTCCGCAAGGCTCAATGGGTAGGTGTAAAAAGCCACATATGTCTGACTCTTATATAACCGTAAATAAAATGTGTTGAGTGCATCGTTAAATAAAACATTTCTTTCTATTGTTTTAATATCAACAAGTATGATTGTATAGTTAATTGTCAACACTGCCATATATATATATCCTAAGTAGTTTCTTTATATTTAGCTTGACTTGGGAAGAAGTATAACCGCTGTATGGTCAAATTATATACAGTAAAGTACTTTTAGAACTAACACTACTGGTTAGAATGAACTGATTGTAAAGTCCTGATTTTCTCCAGTATATATTAGTGATACATTTTAATGTATAGAACGAACCATGTATAGCGAATTAACTGTTAAAACAAACCAATTTAGTTGTAAAAAGTGTGTAAATTAGTGCATATACAGCGAACGGATCATAATTGTTTTGTATCTTATTTGTATCATATCAATCAGTAGCATTAACAGCAATGCATAAAAAATTACTATACTAATAAGATAGCCAGATAACATCCGCTTGTCATTACGTAGCCAGATAACGTCCGCTTGTCATTACGTAGTAGATTGGCATCAATTAAATGATTAATACAATGAGCGATTAACTGTCTGTTCTCACTTCACTGCTATTGTGTGCCGGTATCCAACGATACAACTGACACGTCAAACTTACTTTACAGTCTCTGTAATTAGCGTTAAATAACCAGATATTTTGTTTTGAAGGTAGGTAACACAAATATTATGAAAGGTTGAACAGTATTCGGTAGATATGCAATCAGGACGGACACGAACACTCATTTGATTCAACATACTGTATTTATTTGTATACATTAAAAAACCGACCCCACTAATTCTTGTGTTTATGGTATTTAAATCTGAATTTTTTTCCCAAATGGCCGCTTTCCTGAATGAAATATATATATAATGAACCGATGGTCGTGGTCCCTTGCAGTTCATTATAAGAGTACTTTACGGTATCTGTAATCACAAAGTCAGAACCACTAGATTTTGGCGAACTGCCAAACCACATACCATTGAAGTGTTTGATGGCTCAGTATCTATTTTTAGGGGTGTATTCACTTGACATCATTTTGTCCATGTCACTACATTTTATGTATTTAAGGGCACGTCTTGGAACTTCTTGGTTATTAGGCATTTCAAGGTTTTCATATCATTAAGAACTTCTAAATCAAACTAGCTGTTTTATTTCTAGATTAATTATGTCGGTTAGAAACAAAGTAAAGAGATCGACAGAAAGATTTATTGGTGAAATAGATGATTCTTTGTGGGACCGTGAGAGCTTGTACGTGTAGATTTTGTGTATAATAATATAAGCTGAATTTTCTGTTTGTACATGCATGTACAGGTATAATGTGCGTTATTTGATGTGCCTATAACACAGTGTGATATCTAAATAGAAATGTCTGCATTATGTTGTGTTTACAATCATTGGGACAGTTTAGATGATGATTTGGATGCTTGGTTTGCTGGTTGGTAAGTTTTACAATATAGGTGAAATTTTTATAAATAAATAAGACCAGTCAGCCACCATTAACTAAAATTTGTGTAGAAGTAGTCTAAAAATATAAAAAAGATTAATTACACTTTTTATACACACTGTGATTACAACTGATATAGGTTAAAATTAATTTCAGTGTATAAATATAAAATAGGTTAAGATTTTAGATGGTGATTATAATTCAGATAGTTAAACCAAACAACCTGAAATGTGATTTAGTTTTCATAGTTACTCGTGTATTTTGTTATTTCTGGTCTTGGTTTATGTGTAATTTTTATTTTCATTGATTATTTTATTTTTCAGTGATTATTTGTTTAAACTTCTACTGATTGGAGACTCTGGTGTTGGAAAATCCTGCCTTTTATTACGTTTTGCAGTAAGTACGATTATGTGATATAAATAAAGTGTCCATTTGATTTCCTCTATAAAGTTGAATCCAATATCAGACAATTTTATTAATAACAAACATTTAATTTTGATATTTTCTGTATGATCAATAAATGGCTATAAGCTGTAATTTATAACCTTTTAGGCAAGATATTCTGAATTTGTGGACATATGATTTGATTGGTCTGCCTTCAAATTGGTCTATGGTAGTAGGTACACTGTATTCTCCCATCCCTAACTATGCAAAACTGACCCATTCCATGAAGTCGGCCCATACAGAATAAATCTGTCTTGCATGGGCTATGGCTTACTTGAGTTTACTATGGGGAATAGTACAGTGTTAAACTTAATTGTGAGTTAACAAGTCTTATGGTCAAGCAATGGTTGGAATTGTGATTTTTCAGTCCTTCTCTTTGTATAACATGTGTTTTCTGTTTATTTTTAGGATGACACTTACACAGAAAGTTATATCAGTACAATTGGGGTGGATTTCGTAAGTTGGCGTTTTTGTTTAGAACTACTTGCATGTATTGGCATTTTAACCTTCTGAGTATTGCAGGCGAGATATCTCGCCCGATGTCACGCCAGTTGACATACTGTACACTGTATACAGTGCATTTCCCAATTCATATTTCCCGCCGTTTTTCACAGGCCACTACCGGAAACGGAAATAAAATTAAAGAAAACAGATTTCCGGTCAAAATGGTGGATTTTATTTGGATTTTTTCAACTGAGTTCAAAAAGTAGTTTTCGGCAAGTATTTTCGCTTGCCAACAATGGCGGCACGTCGCGGCCATTTTCAGGGATTGATATCTGATTGTGACAGCTACTTTGATAATAAATTTGATAGTTTTTCTAACAACTAAAATCACCAAATATTGCAATATGAATCGTAGTTGGGGTTTAAAAAAACAATTGTTATCGGGAATAATGGACATAAATACTGGAAAGCTGGCCACAAATGCCCGTAAGTAAACGCAACTTTTTAGATTTTTTGCCAAATTTTAATCGCTATTAGCTGATCTAAAAATAATTAAAATTATACAAAATCCACAAAAATAATACTTAACGATATATATATGAACTTTATTTCATGTATTTATAAAACATTTAAGTGAATATATGTGAGTAAAAATTATAAACTTGTACCCACTCAACATGGTTTTTGTCAAAAATGAATCCAGTAGTCTAAAGGTTAAAGGGTAATTTCTTAATCCAGATAATTTCGTGATATCTTAGTTATGTAACATTTATTTGTGGGTGTATCATTATCTTTATATTCAACCCACACTCCTCGGCACATTTGGAAAAGGCACACATCTTTACATTGTGATAAAAATTCTGGCATGCTCCAGAAACTGTATTTAGTACCTAAAGGCAATTGGACAACTTGAGAACACAAAAAATAACATTCTAAGCAAGAAACTAATTTGAAACGGAAATATCCTATATTATTATATTACATTATTATGTTATTAGAGGGCTGAACATTTAAAGAAAGAGCAAAGTAACAATCACTTAGCAGGCATCTTTAAATCCTGAGTAAAGTTAGCTATGCAGAGTATGCTGATTTAGTAGAGTTTTATTTTTCTCATTCATTAGACCTTTTGTTGTATACTGGTGGAAAGAAATCGGAAATCACTAACAGATTAATGATTGCAACCAACACCCTCATCCATAGTGTCAGGAAGTTAACCAAGTTATGTGGTGTTCTAACCTCACACCACTGACATTCATTCACTTATTACATCTTTGTTCGTAAACCGTCATTACAACATTATTAGCAGTCTACAATTTACCAAGTGGTCTCTTACTTCACTCAGTACGTGTAACATGCCCAATACCTGCTCATTAACTAATTAAATATCCTTCACGTAGTATTGTGGTGATCTTGCCTTTATAGAGCAACTACTGGACAGTTTTCACTCGAGTATGTTTTGATGTTTAAACGACGGTATGTTTTTTGTTTTAGAAAATCCGCACGATAGAACTGGATGGAAAAACAATCAAACTGCAAATCGTAAGTTTTCATTTTGTAGATCTTTTTTTTAATCACATGGTTTATAGCAAAACCTAAATTCTGTTTATGTATCATGTTTGCTTTATCTTGTAGTAAAAACACAGAATTGTACAACAATATATTTAATCACTACAGTGTGAAAAACAGCTAATTAAAAATAATATCACTTGCACTGATAGAATGTAGCTTAAGTTGTGCTATTACTTGTTTTTGTGATGGAGGAAAATATAAAATATATTACCTTAATTATAACAAATAAACTTGGATGCATTACTTTGAAGGAAACCATTTATTTGCAATGTACAACTCCATTGTTCCCATTTGACCAAGGCATTGAAAGCAAATACTGTGACTGCCCTCCTTACTTAACCTTCAGAAATCATAGGTCGGTGGCAACAATATGTCCTAGTGCCCAACCTGGTTTGCAGTTGTTATTTTCCACCTGTACATCCCATGCTGTATATACTCAATTGCAAAAAAATAGTTTTAAAATTTGCAAAAGAATTCATTATTTGGTAAAACAATTTGCAATTGGCCTCGATGCTCTTGTTTTTGTTAATAAACCAAAGGTAAAACTTCCCCCAAATATTTTTTTAACCCAGGCTCCCTTACTCCACAACTGATATACTGAAGACAGTGGTGTGTATTATCCTCTCTGTGGGATACTGCATGTAAAAGATCCCTTGCTGTTAATCGAAAAGACTAGCCCATGAAGTGGCGACAGCGGGTTTCCTCACAATATCTGTGTGGTCCTTAACCATATGTCCTATGCCATATAACCGTAAATAAAATGTGAGTGCATCGTTAAATAAAACATTTCCTTCCTACCCTGATATCACTTTTGTTACTGGGAATAATATTAAAAAAACAAAAACATCCTCAATACTCCATAATATTTAACTTGATTGCCAATTGTCATGCTTTTCTTTCAGTGGGACACAGCAGGTCAAGAACGATTCCGAACCATCACATCAAGTTACTACCGTGGAGCTCATGGCATCATTGTGGTTTATGATGTAACAGATCAGGTTTGTGGATTCAGTACTAATTACTAGCATTGAAAGAGTAAAGAAAATTGAGTTATGTTAAAAAGGACACTGAACATTGACAGTGCTTGGCGGGTAAGCCAACTTTATATGAAAATAAAAAATATAAAAAATATGTTCAGAATACCAATTATTAAATGAAATTGTGATTCCCAGATTGGTGTGTATGCATTATATATTGATCGTCTTCCTCAACAGGTATATCAAACACCATGGTATGAGTTACATTGTAAAAAAAACCTTATCTGGACACTACTTTTATAAACAACCTCTTAATTCCAAATTAAACATGGTACAACAGTCCTGTGAGCGGGCAGCATAGCCCAGTGGTACAGTGCCCGCCTGATGCGCGGTCGGTCTAGGATCGATCCCCGTCAGCTAACCACTGGGTTTTTCCCTCAACATAACCATATGTCCGACGCCGATATATCCATACTTACAATGTGTTGAGTGCGTCGTTAAAAAAACACCAAAAAACCAAACAACAGTCCTGTGATGAATGCAAGTTAGTAACAATGTTAGATTTATTGGTGAATAGTATAAAAGTGTTATGGGCTGTTTATGCTGTTTGCTTTCAAAGGTATAGGAATATTTTACGTCTGTCCTTTCACAAAATATTTAAAATTGTAAACTAGCATTTATACAGTGAGTTGATTTTCTTTGTAGGAATCATTTAACAATGTGAAACAGTGGCTTCAGGAGATTGATCGGTATGCCAGTGAAAATGTCAATAAACTGTTGGTGGGCAACAAGTGTGATCTGACAGCAAAGAAAGTCGTCGACTACACAACGGCCAAGGTAATCATTTGGTTTTATGCTGTGTGTAAAGTAATGCCAATTATCTACTGTAACATTTAAGATATATTAAACTGTTTCTATTTCGTGTCTGGATTTCTACCGTGAGTGAAAATAATACTTTCTAAGCAATATGGAGTTAAGAACTGAATGTTTGTATTTATTCAGCAATCACTGTATACATTGGCAGAATATGATTACTAGATAAATGTCTACATTTTCCATCACTGACCAAAAATGTAGGTCACATCACATAAGCATGACTCGAGTATTTCAGAGTAGATTTTTAATAAACATATTCTTTAAATCATTTGTTAAGTACAATAAAGACGAATAACTTTTAGTTTGCGATAACAGTACAGAAGTTATATATTTATTTATGAATTAAGAGTTTTGAAATGCTTTTTTAATGTGACAGAATGTAGCTAGCATCTTACAAATAATGATGTCATGTATCTTGTACGACGTCATATGACAAATGCCTTACTAGGTTGACAATTCTCTATTTGTGTACACAAAATTGGCATAAGTAATGATTTTCTGAAAATTGTTGTTGGATTGCAGAGTAAAAGCTATAATTGGTTACCGTCTTAAGATATCGGCTTTATCCTGCTCAGGATGAATGGTGAATGCAGCAAGGCTCTACCTTTGCACGATAAAGCCAGTATCTTAAGACAGTAACCAGTTATTCCCTATGTATTTTATGATGTTCATTTATAACATATGGTAAATGAACAGTTAAGTGGGTGTGTTGTTTCCAAGTTACAATCATATCTTTTGTTGAGTAAAATAGATTTGCTCTGGACTTTAAGGCTTAATTAACATGAGGTCCTTTGGTGGGTTTTTTTTGTGTTTGATACATTTTAGGATTTTTTAATTTGCATATTATGCTGCAAATGTAGCTAGCCGAGGTGTTGTGACTGATGTTTAATTTTTTCTTCAGGAATACGCTGATCAACTAGGAATACCCTTCCTTGAGACAAGTGCTAAGAATGCTACAAATGTTGAACAAGCATTTATGACAATGGCGGCAGAAATCAAGAACCGGATGGGTCCAGTGACAGCAGCCTCAGAAAATAAGCCAAGTGTGAAAATCAATTCTAGCACTCCGGTGAAACAAGGAGGTGGTGGTTGTTGTTAAGGAATGCTCATTCTTACCGGTCGGCTTTGATATTTTTATGTACACGAATGGGGATCAGAGCGGAGATAGTCAATGCAGGGAGATGTCCTTGTAATTGCAGCCGCTGTGTGAAAGAGAAACCTGACAGAAAATACATTTATTACTGACAAAAACAAAGTAGTAGTGAAGTGCACTGTGCTGCATCACAAAAACATCTCTCCAAACATGGGTGTATTTTAAATCCAAATGACTCGAATTGTATATCTGGAATCTGTATAAAAAGATAAATTAATCCATTCATTGTGATATCACACACAAAATTTTTGTCCACATTTTGCTAGTTCATAACCCCCCTCCAAAAAAACAAAAAAACAACAACAACATAGTACTAAAATTGAAATGACAGATTGGCAGAAAAGTCTGTCTTGTTGACACTCGTCGAGCCAGACTTGATTGTCATTGTGCCGAGATTTTGACAACTTAAAATGTGAATGCCAGAAACGAAGTGATCAACACAAATATTGATACACTTCAGTTCTTTTGCAACCCATCATTGTTTGAATGATATCAATAAATGTTTCTCTTATTTATTGACTAGTTTTGTGAAGTGTACACTTGTTGTTTGTTTGAATGAGATGCCATCATTGATGAAGCATCTTTGGTATTCCTTCAAGTTCTTGGTTTTTTGAAAATGGGAATTTTCATTTGTAATCACTATTTTGTTTGTGGTTTTTTAACCTTTTCACTTCTATAAAACAGTTAAGATTGCGCCCGAGAGGGTGCAGTTTTAGCTTGGGAGATCTAGATGTGAAGGGGTTAAAGGGATATACATTGTTAATGGGAGCGTCCTTTAGCTTCACATACAGTCAGTTAGAGTAGGACTATTCCAGTTCAGTGAATTGTTCATATAGGTGTGCTTTCATAATTGTACATTCATTATTATGGAAATTCTTTTTTTTCCCTCTCACCCATTGGGATGGTCTTACAGATTAATATATATATTTGCAGAATTATGTAGAAATGAAACTTAATTAGTTGTGCTTTTTATCTTTCCAATAATCTTTCCTTTTTATCAATGTACTGTTGCATTATTATATATACATTCTGAAAGAATGTGTTTTGTTCGTCTGTATGTTTATTTGGCCATTGCTGCTGGTTCATATGTCGTTTGTGATTGACTTTGTCAACAAGAAGTATGCTTCAGTCCATTTGTCCCATCATGCCTTTTGGAATGGAACTATTCTGCTAGTTATTCGGTCTTTATAAGCATCCCTGTGCTTTGTAATGTTGCAACATTGAATTAAAAATTAAACAAATTAAAACCCCACCCAAACATTTTGATTAAAGGTGCTTATTTCCATGCTGATTTCTACATTATAATTTATTCCGTTTTTTTCTTTCTCAATACAGGGGTGGGGTGGGGTGGAGATGGAGTGGTAACAGAATTTTTAATTAGTACTTGCTCAATATGGTGTAGAAAATCTGCATCTCACTGATTGTTTTCTTCCAGCAAGTTTGCTATTACATCACATGCATTCATTTTAGAGTCTTTTAATTTATTAAACAAGCTTTCATACTAATACATTTAGGAGTCTTTGACTTGGTATATCATCAGTATTCTGCATGTAGCATTCATTCAGCATTAAGTGGGTGCAAGTTAGATACATTAGTGCTTGGAGTAAATTGGGGATGGGGTGGGCGACAGAAGGTCACAGTTTGTGTTTAAAAAACTGAAGCATAATCCAGTACTAATTTCACAAAAAATTAGCAGTAAAAACATTTGCAATGTTTCGGTAATTCGGCAGTGTCCATAAATTCCAAGGTTTTTTGATCCAGTAACACAAAATTAAGTATTAGTAAACGGTTTTGCTCGAATACAATTTTATGATCTTTAATTTATATAATATCTTTAATTTTTATAATACAATAGTGTCTGATCAGGATATCTTTACTGCTTTTACAGTATAGCAGCCTTTCCAGAAGCCGTTTGTTGTCTCTTTTATTATTTTCTCACTCATTATTTTCTCTCTCTTACTCGGAAATGGGTATTTTATCAGAGCACAGGGAATAAGAATAAATTAACTAGTCATAAAAATGCTATTGGGTTGAGTTGACCACCCTGAAAGACAGACGACCAGTTGTGTCCCTTGAGTGTGTTTTGTGTTCATATGATTATTCATGGGGTACGGTTTGTGAATGAGTGAGCGAGCGAACTGAAAGTAGTCCAAGTAAGCTGTGTAAAATTATGTTGGTCAAACAAACTACTGTTCCATTTCTCGCCATGTAGTGATTAATTACCAAGAGCACAATTCAGACTAATAATAAATTATAAAAGAAATAATAACTTGGCACTGTATGAATGGAATAACACCTGCCAGATAAATGTTATTTAAGCTGTTTTTCTTGCTGTAATTGGGCAGGTTTCCTTGTTGTATGCTTGTAAAATGACCTGCACTGTATCAACATCTATTGACAATAAATACTTGTAAATATTCCTTACATTTGTTGCAATTGCTTGGTTTTCTATTCTGATTGATAGCATTAACACTGAACTGACACTTGCCTAAAATTAGTCCACGCTGGTTTGGTTATATAACATGAGGTTGGTTAGTCATAATTTAAAGATGTCTGCTGCATGACTAGTTGAATAGGTGCAACTTTGCCAAGTGGGTGTGCACATGTTATGGGTCGTATGGATTGAACATTTGATTCCTTAATGGTGGAATATTTCAGAAATAGCGCCTGCAGTATTCATAGAGGAGGTGCAGTGTTTAAAAAGGGCACACAGTGTATTCGGAAGTACATCAACATGCTGACCAAGATGTCGCATGTCCCCACTAGCACATCCTGGGGGAGGAAAAACCAATCCTGGATTTTTGGAACGCCTCACAATTGGAAGGGGGATGGGAAGAGGTGAATCTCGTGCACTTTCCCTGGTTCCACAACTACCTGATGCTTCTCTCCAACACCCAACTAGTTTACACTGACTCCCAGTTTGCACAGACTCCTTGTATCAGTTCATTTAATACATATCCTCTGGAAAGTACAGATAACAAATTGGAAAGCTCTCCTAGAATGATGGAAAGTAAGAAATTAAAGTTTGAAAAACATTACAATAATCTAATTCCAATATTCACTAGCCCAACTTCACTTTAAGTTAATACAATTTTACTACATAATGGTAATAATTCTCGATTTGTAAACCTAAAGATTGAGATAAAGAGCTTAAAAACTTGAACACTGGGGTGTGCAGTCTGGCACAGGATATTCATATTTACAAATTGGACTCTCATAAATGCAACATTTGACAAAATATTTTTACTAGCTGTCCGGCATGGCAATATTAGTTATTTACTAGCCATTGGAGTGGGGCTAACAAAATCTAGAAGCCCTGATTCATGTTCATCTTGCGCAGAAATTGGTGAAATGTAAAACTATAAGTTTTATATGCATGTCCTATCCAAATTGGTGTTGAATGTTTACAGGGTGCTGGATCGATATCAAAAGGGATGGACAAAGCTTTTAAATGTTTTGTTCATACTGGTGCATGTCCTGTTAAAGTCATGTTCAAGCTGTTTAACGTGCACATTTAGAGAAAGCTGTTATAGTGCATGCCTGTCATGGGCGAAAATTTGGACTGTTGCCATCTCTTCCATTCAGGACAGGATGATGGATTTTGTAATATGTAAAAAAAACCACTGGCAGGTTTCGAACCTACTGCACTGAAGGAAAGAAGGAAGGAAATGATTAATCTAATGACACACTCAACACATTTTATTTATGGTTATATGGCATTGAACATAGAGTTAAGGAACACACAGATATTCAGAGAGGAAAGCCACTATCGTCACTTAATGGGCTACTCGATCTTTTACGTGCGCCAAGCCACAGACAGAATAGTACATACTACGGCCTTTGTTACACCAGTTGTGAAGCACTGGCTGGAACGAGAAATGGGCCAACCAATGGGGATTGATCGCACATCAGGCAAGTGCTGCACCACTGAGCTATCTACAGCACTGATTTAAGTTCTTTTAAAGTCTTAGTGTCTTATCCACTTGGCCAACCGGACTTCTACAAAAACAGAAGCACTTTAACTGGTAGTTAAGACTGTGTACTAACAAACACTTGGTTCGAAATGGCAATGAGGCTAATGATGGACACATGTACTAATAGTCCACCAGCAGAAAGGTCGACCCAGTAAATGTGTAATATTTAAAAACACAAACCTACTGCATGGTATTTGTATTTACGAGTCCGTTGTGATTACAGAATATTTCTTAATATTATTTTTTTTATTGAAACTGAAAAACCCCCAAACAAACTGGACAATAAAACTGACAGTAAAATTAAAAATAAAGCACAAATTTAAAAATAAAAAGTTTTATTCAAACATACGAAGCGAAACAAGTTTATTTTCATAATAATGAAGAAAACTTGGCACAATAGAACCAATGGTTAAATAATGGGCAAATGGTTGACAGGATTGGGTGGTCTGTAACAGTTCAGCATGGGTATCACTTTATAAAGATAATATGGACGGAATTTCCCAGATATGAATATAAAATCACAGTCACATGTAAAACAACAATGCCTTACTATACAGGTATATATACAGCTATACAATAATGGTTTATTTCTCATGCACTTAATGGATTCAAAATGCAAATAAATTACACAATAATAATGGTAAATAATAAATATTGAAAATAGAACTCTTAGATCGGTATATATCTTTTTTGTGTGTACATGTCAAAATATACTGAACCAAAGTAAAAACTTCACAGTTGAATGGTTAAAAACACACATTTTTTCCCCATCAGCTATTGAATGTAAAAAACACTGTAATTCTGACCAGTAGTAGTAGTCATAGGAAACTCGCCACATTTTTTTCCAATGCAGCAAGGGATCTTTTATATGCACTTTCACACAGACAAGAAAACACATACCATGGCCTTTGACCAGTTGTGGTGCACTGGTTGGAACAAGAGAAAAAAACCAATCAGTTGAAGGGATCGGATCCACTGAAACTGCATACCACCTGATGCACAGGCGATTTGGGATCGATCTCAGTCAGAGGGCCCATTGGGCTATTTCTTGTTTCAGCCAGTGCACCATGAGTCACGACTGGTATATAAAAAGCTGTGGTATGTGTTATCTCATCTGTGATGCTGCATATAAAAGATCCCTTGCTACTAATGAAAAAATGTAGAGTGTTTCCTCTAAGACTATAAGTCAATTACCAAATATTTGACATCCAATAGCCGATGATTAATAAAACTATTTGTTTTTGTTTTGTTTGTTTAACGACGCACTCAACACATTATAATGACGGTTATATCAGCGTCGGACATATGGTTATGTCGAGAAAAAAGCCCAGTAGTTAGCTGACGGGGATTGATCCTAGACCGACTGCGCTAATAAAACAATGTGCTTTAGTGATTTAATAACAAAACAAACTTTACACTTTAACAATCACACAGACGAGGAAAGCGCATTTGATGACCTTCTGCTTGTGACATATTACCTGTGGTCTATCTAGCCACGGTCAACCGAATGCTGCACATTTGTCCTAAGATCGTAAATTGTCAGTCAACAGTATCCCATTACCCACACACCAATAACAATACCAATAACACATTGTACAGTAAAAAGTGGTAGCCTTGTAAATAAGGGTTTAAAATGTTCTTTTGATGTGTTTTTTAATGTTGGTACTCTTTCTTTTTTTTTTTTTTTTTTTGGTTTGTTTAACGACGCACTCAACACATTGCAATTACGGCTATATCGGCGTCGGACATATGGTTATGTCGAGAAAAAACCCCAGTGGTCAGCTGACGGGGATCGATCCTAGACCGACCGCGCATCAGGCGGGCACTGTACCACTGGGCCACGCTGCCCGCTTGTTGGTACTCTATGCATAATACACTTTAAACATCCGACACAATGATATATTCTGAATGGTAAAGGGTATGTTTTAATTTCAAAATTGTCATTACAGTATTAAACAAGAGTACCAGTGAGGTAGATGATACACCCATCGGGAATTTGATGGAAAACCATATCTACCGGTATATTAATGAATATGTTACGGGTATAATTAAGTGAGATTGCAATGAGATGGATAAAGTTTGTTTTGGACCAACCACCATCCCAAGATGTTCCTACATGTGAGGTTTGATGGTCCTGTATGCATCTGTATGCAAGATATGATACATACAATAATTTACTGTTATGTGCAGTAGACTGTTAAAAAGTAGGTCACTGTAACCTAGTAACAGAACGTGATATACCAACATCCCAGTTTGTTCCTACATGTGAGGTTTGATGGTCCTGTATGCATCTGTATGCAAGATATGATCCAGACAAGGATTTATGTGCAGTAGACTGTGAAAAGAAGGTCACAGTGACCTAGTAATATTATGCGACACACCACCATCCCTAGTTGTTCCTACATGTAAGGTTTGATGGTCCTGTATGAATCTGTATGCATGATATTGTCTGGACAAGAAAAGGTTAACAGGCTGATGGACAACGCCATACCATAATATGACCATAGATAGATGTATAAAAATACACATGACTTTACATAACCAATAATTTATTAGTTTATATTTTAGGAATGTAGTTTCTATTTCGATTCAGTATATTTTATCTCTTTTCCCATCACAAATTGTATCTTAATCAATTTTCTACTCTGGGAAAGAAAGAATTCTAAATATAATATGCCTATTATTATATTAGATTGTATATTTCAAGCTGTCACTAACAAACACAAAAGTGAAAAAAACCAAGAGAGCAAATATACTGAAAACCAAAAGAAACACAATATAATTTTTTGTGTAACACTAAATTTTATAGCAATATTTAAAAAAAAATGATTTAGACACCGAGATTCAGAAGAATTCCAGGTTGATACACCGCTGGTCATTTCTCAAAATGAGCACTTTTAAACATGTAAACCTATTCTAACTACAAACTAACCATAGCCCTGATTTGCGTTTCTTTTGGTGATTAGTATGAAATGGACCATTGAGAAATAGGACGGAAAATGCTACATACTTCAAATGGTGAGCTAATATTATTGCTCTATGCACATACAATGATTAAATAAATAAATAACTTCACACATTATCACACTAGAAACATATATCAACACACTGATATTATGAATTTACCTAGCTAACATTTTAGTACACAGGTATATAAACATTCATCCGCTATAAAATAAAATTTAAATGTTTGAAAGAATCGAGTTAATTGAAATGGAATCGTACTTCAAAATACCCTTTTAAAAAGTAACTATGATGATTATCTTGACTATGTTACATTTAAATGTCATATTCTGAACTCTTCGACACACATCACTAATGATGGTGTAAATTTCTTAAAAAATTAGGATTTAAAGTAATCTAAAATTAATGATCTTAAGAAATTGTCACAGCAATATATTTAGCTACGCCTATCCAACTGTTGCAAAATTTTGACAATAATGTGGCAATTCAGTGTCAATTCATAACAACTTTGCAACACATAATCAAACAATACAGCAATAATATTTCTAAAAAAAAAAAAAAAAAAAAAAAAGAGGAGAAAATATTAAGCAAAAATGTACATCAATGATAACCTATTTGGATTAAGCTGTTTGACATTACATACGTTGAAATGGCTGTCTTAAGTCATCTTGCTTTCTTAGATATATGAAATACAGCAACTTCTTGGAGATATGGAGGTTGTATTTTTACAACACTTAACATGCGACTGCATGATCCCAAGGAACTGCTGAAAGAGCCTGTATATGGTCATGAAAGTTGCAATTAGCACACCAGTCTGATATAAGGGTTACTATATCAAGATCCCAGGCTTAACAAATGTTTTATATTTAATATGCTATTCTCTAAATCCAGCATTTCATCTTGAAGAAGGGTTGAAGATCAGGGTCATCGACAGACTTCTTGTTGACTCCTGCATACACCGACTTGAGTAGTTCTGGTTTGAACACCTCTTCCAGTTTATTCACATACTTTTCAAGAGAAGCTACAAAATAAGATAATGAAATAAAAGTGTCACATTGATTCAAGTAACAATTATTCTATACTACTAGACAATAAGTTTTTTTAAATTTTGATTTAATTATAGATTTTTGTTTTCAACCATAATTTTAAATTTATATTTCTCAAATTAGATAAAAAGTGTAAAGTATCTTTATAAGAAACCTGTACTGGTGATAAAATTACTTTAAAAAGCTAGATAACTAACAAATGAAAATGGGTTGATACCAATATTTGCTGATACTTTTGATCAATGAACCTTTGTTCAATGTATTAAAAAGATTACTGAAATATACTGCGTGTATGGAATAATTTCAAAGGAATTAATATATTATTATTACAAGTAAAACATGAATATAATAAAATACAATTTGCTTATAAAATGATTATATAAAATAATATTAATATTATAACAGTTTATGTACAAATAGTGTGCAAGAAACGTACATGATATACATGTACATATATTCACACACACACATCTATGCACACACACACTCTCACTCTGTCTCTCTCTCCGTCTCTCTGTCTCTCTCACACACACACACACACACACACACCAGACCTGTCAATCTTTAGTAAAGAAAAAACAGGAGATGTGTGTTGAAAAAGCAGGAGATTTTGTCAAAAAACAGGAGATTTTTTAACTTCACACAATTTAACACAAAATCGCAAGGTTATTGTAAACATTATGACAATAAGTTATATGAACACTACATAATGTCATATATACTTTTTAACCTTAGATCTTGGCTTTACAAATAATTATTTTTAATAATAATTAATTAAAAAAAACCCCAACAACATATGTGTGTATATATTTCTTTTTAAAGTTTAAATATTATGATTTAAAAAAAAAGTGTTTAAAAAATCTCTTTTATCCAAAAATGTTAAGAACATTAATAAGAAATCTAAAAAATGTTACGATACATCATCATGTGGCTAGTTTACCCAAACTGAAGTACCCAAGACAAATTTATATAAATCTTATAAATAAATATTCAGTTTTTAATATAATGAGGAACAGTGGTGTGGTACTTATTTAAAATCATTATGATGCAATAAACATTTTATTTCCATTAATCATAAGTAAAACCTCATTACAGACATTGTGTGAAATATACCAGAATTATATCCATTTCCATGGATAACTTTATATCAAACACAACATATATTAATTGTAAAAACCAAAATCTATTGAAGTATACCCTTGTTACCAACATTTTACTCAACAAATATACAATATTAACTAACACAAGTATGTTTATATAGATAATTGGTATTTTCTTTGTCTTGCTGTGACATGTGATTTTAACACTGGTAACCCTGGGCCAGAGTCTGGCACTTCCCTTATGTTATTTTGGCAAAAAAAGGGGATCAATCTTTTTTATGCCCACAAAAATGTCATTTAACAGAAGAAATTGTCTCCTGCACAGGGTGTCAGGAGATTTGATCAAATTCCAGGAGCCTCCTGCGGAATCCAGGAGGGTTGACAGGTCTGACAAAACACACGCACACACACACACACACACACACACACACACACACACACACACACACACACACACACACACACACACACACACACAAACACACACACACAAACAAAAACACACACACACACAAAAGGTACATGTAAGATTTAACTGTTTACCTAATCCAAGAACTCTGCCATACGCTATCATATTTGGACCAAGCCTGGGATCATCATACTTCTCTGCATTCATGAGGAGTCGAATAATCTCACCAAATATGTACGCATCATCAAAGGATGGTTCTTTCGGCACAGGAAACTTGCTGTACATATCGACTGCTGCCAGTGGTTTACTTTTGCTCAACATTTCAGCGCCCTCGATGTACGCATCGTGAATCTACAAACAGTAATTCATATTATATAAACAGGATGTTGAATGTTTCTCTTAAAAATTGCTCAACATTTCAGCATCCTCAATGTACGCATTGTGAAGTGTTCTCGGAGGGGGGAGGGAAAGCTCAGTGGTTGTGGAAAGACATACTCCTTATTTTGATTACAAAAAGTTTATACAAAATACAAGCAGACTCGTCTTTTAATTGAACCGAAGATGTTATCGGTCTAATATTCACCGACACTGGCATTTCCGGTTTTGCTGAACCAATCAAAGTTTTAATAATATTATTTTAATAAAGATTTCAAGATATACGAAAAAAACAAAAGACGTTTATGTGATTCCCTAATGTCGAACATTTGTTTTGCTATTCCCATCTTCATCGAATGAATCGATCGCTGTGATCAAATATTATCGCCAACTTTTTGTTTTTGTAGTGGCGGTATATATATATTATTTGGCACCCAAGATGAATGATTTTAATGCTAAACACTACCATTTCCGTTGATTTTATAAACGGTGATATCCCTCCAAAATGAAAAGTTTACAATATGTCATACAGGGCCGTACCCTGACCAAAATCCATGGGGGGGCACTAAATTTTATAAATAATTTTTAACATACTATAAAGATTAAACCTTGACCTTAACATATTAAAAAAAAAAAAAAACTGTCATAAGAACTGCTGAATAAACAGAATGACAAAAATAAAGTACGTAAAAATCGTCAGTTACAATCTGTAAGTGAGGACAAACTATCAGACGGCATTTAGTGGAAACAAAAGATAGACCGACCGTTCTGATCACGTGACAAATTTGGCGCTTAAATGGAGCACTGGTGAATCTGCAAGCAGTAAGTCATACAGAGTTGTGGTGTACTGGCTGGAAACACCCCAATGGGTCCATCGACAGGGATCGATCCTAGACTGACCGTGCATCGAGTGAGTGCTTTACCACTGGGCTACATCTCCTTCTGAGAGGTTTAGAATGCATACATGTGATGATGACATTGTCATGATTGTGTACTTGAGATGTTTCATGTTACATATATCAGACTGTTTTGAAAATGGGTTGCAGAGAATTATTTTTTATAGTTGACCTTTTCTTTATTTGGGCATTTTATAATAATTTGAAAATTTAGTGGGTATGATGGTTTTGTAAATATGTTTTTTGTTATTTAATAATTTTGGTATGTTTGGAACAAATGATTAAATAAAAAGTACATTTTTATATTTAGGAGTCTATGCCAAGAAGTAATGAAAAGAATGTATTAACTACAGTTATAAAAAATACTGGAAGGAAATAGTTTTATTTAACGACGCACTCAACACATTTTGTTTACAATTATATGGCATCAGCTAAAAAATAATTATTCTTACTGCATCCTACCACGCATGACTTACTTTCTCTTTGAGTAGACCATATATGCCATTTATCGCTTGTTAAGTCAGCATATAGGTGGGTTGTTTTCTTATTTGTAGCTGAAAAGCATGTCTGCCTCAGCTACCAACCTATTAAGTTAGTCGTTTAGTGTTAGACTGAAGGGGCTATTTTGGGGTCTACATTATTAGCTTTTATACGTCTTTACAAACATATAAAACTAGAGTGTTAAAAGCGTAATATCAGTGGCAAGGATCTATAAAACTAAAAAACCTAATTCGTAATAAATATATTTCTGTGATATTTGATCTTATGTATATACAAGCATTCAGAGTACTGCTAAAGAAATACATGTCTCCTACTAGGCCCGGGAGCGGGACGTAGCCTGTTGTGTGGTTGGTTTAGGATCGATCCCCGTCAGTGGACCCATTGGGCTATTTCTCGTTCCAGCCAGTACTCCACAACTGGTGTATCAAAGGCTGTGGTATGTACTATCCCTTGCTGCTAATCAAAAAGAGTAGCCCATGAAGTGGCAACAACAGGTTTCCTATCTCAATATCTGTGTGGTCCTTAACCATATGTCTGAATCCATATAACTGTAAATAAAATGTGTTGAGTGCATCGTTAAATAAAACATTTCCTTCTTACTAGGCCCCACAAACTTTTGTATCTTTTAAATTCAAGGGTCACAAATCTGTGAAAAATTTGATCTGTAACAGTACATGATACAGCTACATGTATATACGAAATTTCATCTCAATATCTTCAGTCATTGTCCAAAAAACCCCACCAATACAGAAATTCCCCCTCCCCATATATCCTAAATTCAAGGGCCATAACTCTCTAAAACAAGAAGGGTAAACTACCATAAATGTCAAACTTGACCTGTAACAGAAAGTGATAAAGCTATACACAAAATTTCAGTTAAAAATCTCGAGGTATTGTTAAATTTTTTTATCAGAAAACTATGTGTGACAGATGGACAGACAGACAGAAGGATGGAGATGAAACCTATATAGTCTCTTCCAGTTAGACCCATAGGGGATATTATCCCATAGTACATAGTGTGCTTACCTGGCAACAGCCAAGGTCTACATGGTATTATGTAACGGTTAGGGAGGGGGGCATAAAACTATTAGTGACCTAGGGGTACCAAATAAGACTCTGCTTACACATGTTTAACTACATACATTTGCTGTACTCAAACACCCGTGTTTAAGAAAACCCCAGGTTTAATAAATTTATCTATCAAAGTTTTAAAAGCTCGGAATCCATGCAGACATACATATGATGCCATTGAAATGACTTCTTCATAATATTTCTGTGCTTCATCCAATTGATTGGCTGCTTTCAGTGCCCGAGCCAATCCGAGCCGAGGTTGGTAGGACTTGCTGTTCAACTCGACTGGTTTACTTGTCGCCGCTGGCTTGTCCTCTGTGGTTGCCGGGGATACAGCTGCTGCAGATTCTGCTGGTGCAGCTTTGGCCTCAGGCTTTTTATCTACATTAAGAGACATGATTAGATAGAGATTAGCATCAGTATTACAATACACAGAGAAGTATCTCATTAAAAGTATGAATGAAAGGAGATGCTTATTTTATGTAATAACACTTCAGTATAGTTTAAAGGAACAGACCCTAGTTTCGGCCCATGAAAATGCACACTGTAAGTTTAGTTAATCTATAAACCTGAAACATATTTTTATAAAGTTACAATTGAGTGAAACATGAGTAAATGTCTTTGAAACGGTGAAATACCCTTTAAAAACAGACTAAAACTTGATTCCATAACTGTTACTTCTCAGACGGACGTGTGTTTTTAAAAATATGAGAAATGCATTTTGTGATATCAAAAACACCAGGATGACCAAAAACACTGATACGGAAATGGATATTCTAACCAATAAAATCAAAGTAAAGTATGATTTCAGTTATCAAAAATGGCTCTAATAGTAAAAAATATGCCTTAGTGTTTAAAAAGTAGGATATGTCCCTTTAATATAATGGATGAACGACAGAGGAACACTTTGTTTTTGAAGTTTTGATTAAAGATACTTTTAGTTAATTGTTAATTGATTTGCAACTACTGTTTTATGTTTTTATATTTCTGTAGCAATCTTTGTAACTTGTGTAGTGAATCGCGACACGATACTGAATAAAATGTTCCCTGAATGATTGCTGCCACCGAAGACCTCACTATATAAACACATTTCTACTGACATTTGCATGAGCTACTCTCGATCTAATAAATTCCAAAACTATATTAGCTCAGTATCCTTTCTTCTTTCGGCAGACGGTTCAAAAATTGAACCAAAATTCCTTCATACTGAAATGCGCACCTTTCTCTTTGGCATAATTAATGCTCCATTCAAAATTCCATAGCCCCACCACCACCAACCCCGCCTGCTACCGATCTTGATCGGACTGCTGGTGCTCCCTTGCATCTGCCAGTGCAGGCGGTCCCTCCTACATCCCCTAACTTTCTGTCTTCAACGAAAGAGTTTGCTTTGCAAGCTCTAGCGCCCACGACAGGCATGCGCCACAACAGCTTGTTCTGAATATGCACGCTAAACCCTATGACATGACATGACATTTGCAAGATTATTAACAATATATCACAATTAGAAACTCACTAAATCAAAGTTGAAAATAACAAAGTTAATACTACCCATCCTGCCTTTGGTGATTAATGTAACAGTGTAATTTGTTATCATAAAATCTTGTTTCATCTTTCCGGTAAATTCCTGTAATATAATTTATATAATCCGAACTAGTGTCAATGTACCAGAGCTCCTTCTATAGGTTGCACTAAACCAATTAATTTCCGGCTGGGTCGAAGTTCGAGGTGCACCAAACTTTTGATAGAGAAGTTAACATCACTAGTCCTGTGATTGGTTATAAATGTGAGTGTCTTGGTTGTAAAAAGAAAATTAGTTTCATCTGGGTTAAAAATGTATGCAATTTTATCTGATGTAGTACCACCGTGTCAAGTAGCCTTGTGCTTGGAACATGTATGGGGTACCTGTAAAAAAAAGTATTCAAATTTTGTGCGAAACTAGAGGCGTTGCAAAAACATCTGATTATACTTAAAATGAGCCATGAAAGGTACCATTTTCTGCAGTTATTACTTTGAGGTAGGGGTTGTAGTACTGATATTTATGGGTCATAGTTTGGTTGATATATTGCATATAGTTTTTAAACACAAACGTTAACATGGTCGCCTATGGGATTTGAATTGGTTTAGTCCAACCTATATTGTGTTTGAAACAGGTAAAAATAGCAATTTTTGGGCAGAATAAGGGAAGTCAAAGATGAAACTATAGCAACTAGTATTGGGAATCGGTTGACATTTCATTGTGGATCCATAGACCTACTGTTCTGTTCACCTGTATATACCTTATACACTGCTAATTTTACCTTTAATATCTATTTGTGAACCCAAATCTCAATATATTTACATCAATTCCACGAGTTAATCGGAAGAACAATTACTGTACTAACATGTAACATGAGTAGAGACAAACTGATTAATTTTCATTCTAACTGATCACTGTAACATCACTACCAACAGGGGCGGGACATAGCCCAGTAGTAAAGAGTTTGCTTGATAATCGGTCGGTCTGGGATCGATCCCTGTCGGTGGGTCCATTGGGCTATTTCTTGTTCCAGTCAGTGCACAACTGGTATATCTGTGGTATGTACTACCCTGTCTGTAGGATAGTGCATATGAAATTCACCAGGTGACATTACTGGTGTTGATGAAAAACTTGTGTGACATGAAACTTAGTCCTACCTATTTCTCGTTATAGACAGTGCACCATGGCTGGTATATCAAAGGCTGTGGTATGTGCTATCCTGTATGTGGAATGGTGCATATAAATGATTTCTTGCTACTAGAGGAAAAATGTAGCAGGTTTTCTCTATAGGACTATATGTGAAATGGTCGACATCCAATAGGCAATGTGCTCTAGTGGTGTCATTAAAATAAACAAACTTTTAACTATTTAGTCCTACCTATCATACAGGTTTTACTGACAGGAAGTGGAGCAGAAGCCTTCCCTGGTGGTCCAGCCTGTAACAAAACAGTGTGACGGAAATTACAAACTCACCTCACCATAACACTTACTAATGCAAAATACAAACACAACTACAATTTTAATAAACTCAGTATGTTATTGTTATGGTATTGTCTGTGGCCTCCATACAATATTACAAGTGTACCACCATATTCTTTAATACTTTCTAACCCAAAACCAGTGAAGCATCCCATTGCTGGCTTGCTTGCTGGAGACTACATTTAATTAGTAATAAAAACATTTATTATATACTTAGCAGTGAAATATATAGATCTACGGAAACCATAAAAGTCATATCTGGGGAAAAGTAATATTCTCACTGTATTTTAAATTTGTATTTAAATTGGATGATTACCAATGCATCTAATCGTATTTGAAAAAAAAAAAAAAAGTAATTTAAACAACTGTACCTATAAAAAAAAGGATACGAAGTGCAATAACAATAAAATATCTAAAATGAACTGAATACGAAGCTGAATAATGATGACACGATGTAGTGTCATTGAGTGTAAGTAAGGGTAAGAATTTAATGGCGTTTGACTCGTTTTAGAGGATCACTTTGTCAGGTATGTTTGCAGTGCAGTATTGCTAAATAAATTTTCTAGAAAAGTTCCAATGCAAGAAATATATCATGACGTTACGTGTTTTCGATAGGATAAACGAAAAATATTACCAAAAAGCAAAAAACATTGTTAAAAATTGGGAAATATGTATATAATAAATAGACCATTCTATGGTATTTTTCCAAATACAATTTTTATGTCAACTCGTGATGTGTGAAAATATGGTTTTCACATACCACTCACGGACATAAAAATTGTATTTGAAACATTTCTAGTTTAGTTTTTCCAAGCTCTCTCAGCTTAGTGAAGTATAACAATACCTTAGCTCCCCGTGCTCCACCCCTGGCGGCTGCCGCTGGTGCACCCCCTCTAGTTGCACCTCGAGTCACTGCACCTTTAAAACAAAATATATTTTTCAACTTTGGACTCGCAAAGAAGGCAATTAATATCACAGGTACTTTACTTTAGTGGCATCAGTAGCGTAACTGAGTCTTTATTTGTAGGGGGGCCAAAGGGGGGGATCAGAA
>JAECMU010061379.1:0-15146 GCA_016106625.1 Dracogyra subfuscus
AGCACCAACTATATAGTTAAAATTACACTCTTCAAGCTCGTCGAGCTCTTTGAGATTTTCTTTGCCTGAACCTTCATTGAGCCATATTTTTTGGGTTATCTGACTGGCTTGTCGATCTGTAAGTTTTAGCTCGTCTGCAGACAATGACATAAGCATCAGAAACGATACAATGAATATAATTCTAAGTATAATCAACCTTGAAGCTCTGTGAGTTTTTCCTTGACCTCATCAATATGACCTTTGACTCTGACCTTTTCCCATACAGCAGCTATCTTGCTATCGGAATCTATGATAAATGTAGAACGCACCACTCCCATATACTCTCTGCCCATAAACTTCTTGAGCTGCCATACACCATAAGCTTCGCATAGCTCTTTTTCTTCGTCAGCAAGTAGGGTGATGGTTAGTTTCTTTTTCTCTATGAAGCTTCTGTGCTTTTTGGGACTATCTGGACTGACCCCTAGTATGGTAGCACCAAGGGAGCTAAAATCAGGCATAGCCTCGGTAAACGCACAGGCCTCAGCAGTGCATCCTGGGGTGTTGTCTTTAGGGTAAAAGTATAATACTATCCAGCTACCCTGCAAGTCTCTCAGGCAAACCTCCTCTTCGTCTTGATTTGGCAAGCAAAACTCTGGGGCTTTATCTCCGATTTTTAACATAGTGTATCCTTATAGTTTTTTTGTTATTATAGCAGAATGAATAATGAAAATACGCCAAGCGGTACACCAGGCAACAAACCCAGCAAAGAGGAGCTACTCCAAGATATAGATAAGCTAATAGCCTACGGCAAAGCAGAACCTACAGTCAATCCAGACCTACTGGTATATCTTGAAATAAGTGATTTGATGAGCATAAAGCAAAAACTCTTAGAGAGAGTCGGCACACTAAGCAATGAGGACAAGGAATGGCTTGAGCAGTTCAAAAAATATGATTAAACTGCTTTCTTAATCTCACTAAACGACAAACAGCATGATATAGACAGCTATTCCTGATACTGCTGTCAAAGCTATACCCAGTAGAACCAAACTCATCTGTCTATTATGTCTAAGTGTGAACCCTCCTGGTAAGCTTCCATTGCGATAGTTTAAATATGCCTGCACAATCGCTTTGCCCCAATATATGGTTGCTGTGACTGCAGTAAAAATATGGGATATAAGTATGATCCTCTGTATGATAATGGCTGCCTTGCTACCTTCTATAAGGTGAGTGAAACCACCCACACTCCTAACTCCTATCTCAAACCAAACAACCACAATCAAAGTAACTATAAACAAAAATGTTTGATAGGCTATATGCAATACATAACGCTCATTGCGAAGCAGTTTGATGCCAACCCATATAAGTAGAGGCAATAGTGCTACTATCAAGGTGACCATGTCCATAAAAAACGGAGCCTTTGTTCCAAAAAATCCTGCTGTTTGCATATAGTTCATAATTTTATTCCTTTTGTGTTGTTAAAAAATAACTACTGATTTAATTTCTGTAAACTCTTCTAGTGCCCACTTGGGCCCCTCTCTGCCTACACCTGAAAGCTTGGATCCACCATATGGCTGTATATCAAACCTTACTGTCGGTATATCATTGACCACCACTCCTCCACACTCTGCATCAGATATGAATCTCTTGGCAGTTGAGAGTGAGTTGGTAAATATACTGTACTGCAAACCATATGGAGACTGGTTTATCTTTTCGATAGCTTCATCATAGCCTGCAACTGAGATAAGACTCACAATCGGAGCAAATACCTCTTCACATATGATCTTCATCTCATCAGTGACATTTGCCATCACAGTTGGTGGAAATATACCATCAGATATCTCTCCACCTGCCACCACGACCGCTCCTTCGTCCTTGGCAGAAGCTACCCAGCTTTTTGCCCTATGTCTTGATTCCTCATCTATGAGTGGACCCATGAATGTGTCCTCTTCATGTGGTGATCCTACTTTCAGCTTGCTGGTCTCTGTCGCCATCAGCTCTGTAAACTCTTCATGTATATCTTCGTGTACATAGATTCTCTGCAGAGATATACATACCTGACCTGAATTATAAAACGCACCAAAGGCACATTTGGCAGCAGTGCTTGCAAGATCTGCATCCTTGTCCACATATGTAGCTGCATTGCCTCCCAGCTCGAGACTCACTTTTTTGATACCAGCTTGCTGGGTGATAATATTGCCTACAGGCACAGAGCCAGTGAAACTGACGACTCTTGGTATATCACTTTTTACCAGTGTGGAGCCTACCTCTGCATCACCATATAGCAGACTGAGTGCATCTGGCACAGCATACTCTGAATCAACAAAAAGTTTTGCCAATCTGTAGGCAGTCAATGGGGCTTCGGGTGTAGGCTTTAGCACTACTGAGTTGCCTGCTCCTAATGCTGGTGCTATTTTATGTGCTACAAGATTGAGCGGGAAATTAAACGGTGTAATGCAGACGGCAACACCAGCAGGAACCCTAGTGTAGTATGCCAGCGCGTCTCTGCCACTAGGCACTACATCAGTATGAATCGTCTCGCCACCAAGATTGATAAGCTCTTTTGCTGTAAGCTCTATGGTTTCGGCACACCTCTGCACCTCAAGTCTGGCAAATTTGATAGGTTTTGCCACCTCGTTAACTAGCAGTTTTGCAAAATCCTCCTGATACTCTCTAAGCTTGAATGCCACATCCTCTAGCCACGCTATTCTCTGATGCAGAGGAGATTTGGCAGCTACTGGGGCTGCCTTTTGTGCAATCTCCAAAGCCCTTAAGGCATCTGCCTCATGACATATAGGATATACACTCACTACTTTACCATCATATGGGCTTTTCCGTTCACTTTTGGCCTCTTTAGTTTCAGTCGTTGAGCCAAAAAATATCTTTGCTTCTTTTTTATTTTCTTTATCATCAAGTAGACCAAACATAATACTTCCTATCCTTTTTTTATATTATAATCTTCTCTTTTGATCCAAGGGTTGACTTTGGTCAATATAAGAATAGATATTAATCTTCATTTCTTTGGTTTATCTTTAGATATATAGACAGACCAATAATCAAACCTGTAATTCCAAACAGAAGATATACTGCATACAAGAGCTGAGATGGGTCGGTCAAAGCAAATTTAAATACAAGCATCAAAGCTTCTATAGAGAGTGATATGATGATGGAACCCAAAAACTTCACCATAGTCTGATGACTCTCATCAGAGCTATCACGCCGCTTTTCTCTGCCTAGCACTTCCTCTTCAAATATAGCTTTTACCAAATCGACTATAGCCAAGGAGAGCGTCAAAAGAATGGTGGATTTAAATATAACATGTATATCTACACTGTCAAAACTAAAGCCTATATTCGTAACACCTTTGATAAAAAGTAGTGCTGCCACCCCAAGCAGGGTGATAGAAAATATGCTATATATAATCTTATTGACAGTTCCGAATAGTGAATCCGAAGAGCTTGGAGATACCATTCTAAGAATGTTTTTTAGACTTATGTCCGCACAAATAATTGCAATCAGTTTGCCCTCTGAATCATATAGAGGGTATGATGCAGTAACTACAAGCTGATTGGTGAGAACTGATGGGTATAGATCGGTCAACTTGCACCTGTGTTCTTTGCGTGTCTTATAGTAGTACGACCTGTCGCTTCTGTCTCTGCCTTTGCCTTTGCCTTGAAGTTCTGGGTTTCTGGAAACATTTTCTGTAATTTGAGTTCCGTTGCCATCTATTGCGTAAACCACCTCAGCATCTAGTATAGCATCTTGAACTTGATTCAATATATTAAGTATGATATCTTCAGAATAACCATCTATATCTGATGGTATATTGCGTCCCATTATATAGCAAAAATAGGCTCTTGCCTTGGTTCTTATCTGTGCGTACTCTTGTATCTCTTTGACTGTCATTTATGCTCCTATTATAGCCATCTCAGCAGATTACTGCTGAGCCTTGATATTATTATGTTGGTAGCTTCTGCATACCCTTGTGCGTCCACTGTCCTTGTTGGTTGGGTGTAGTTAAATCGTCTGCTTTTTATAAGCTTTCCTGTTCCTATATCTATTAGATTGAACTGTATGGAGACTGATGCATATGATTTTTTGTCTCGTATATGATGTGAAAAGTCAAATAGGTGACTCTCTAGGCGATAATCCTCTCTGAGAGAAGATGTATATGGAAGAACTGCTTTGAACATACGACTTCTTTCTAAGCTATCAATCAATACAGACTGCAAAAGTCGCCCAATATTGTTTGACCATTGGCTGTTCTGATAAAATCCCTGCTCTGTTTCTGAATAGGAGTATTTCATCTTGTAGCTTACACTCTCCTTGATGCTTCTAGCATAAGCGACCTTAAGTGTTTTGCTTCTGTACTGTTTGCTTTGGACTACTTCTGATGACTTTACATATAGCGTATATGCTTTCATTGGAAGCTGCTTGTTGCTGCACCCACTAAGTGCCAATACAATCAAAAATAAAAATACTTGCAAATATATGAACTTCTTCATTCTCCTGGTGCCTTTCTAGTCTTTCTAGACTTGAATATCACATCGCTTGGACTACGATCTATTTCCCTCATGATCTCACTGATCTGATTACTCATAAGCTCAATGTCTACGAGCATGGGTTCAAATATTTTTTTCATATTATAGTCACCTCTTTTGAGAGTTTTTTCCACTCTAAGAGTTACCCTGTTGAAATTTCTCACTGTAGTAAATAGTTTCTTTAAGGCAGGCGTTGTAGCTTTTTCCATCCTATCCAAACTTTTATTGGCTTGCCTAATGGCTAGTGACATATCTTCTGACAGGGTTTCAAACTGGCTTGTTAGGCGTATTGCTGAGTTTCTAAATACAGAAGTTGTTTTGTTTATATCTTCAATTGAATTTGTTGCCTTGTCCAAGAACTCCTCTCCTTTGGATGTAATCTTCTCTACATGTGTCAAGATTTTTTCTAGTTTTTTAACATTATCATCTGTAAAAAGTTTCTCTCCTTGCCCCAAAAGCTTTGCGACCTGCTCTGAAATATTTCCTATGCCTTGTCTTGCCTTGCTCATCCAAGATGGTGCCATGTGTATGGTAGGTATATAATTTTCTGTGGGCATGAATGTTTTTGCCTGATTACTACCTCCCTCTATTGCTACTGACATTAATCCTGTTACGCCAAGCAATTGCAAGGATGCGACCATATCCTCTTTAATGGGTATGCCCCTTTTGATCTCTACGAATATCTCTATTCTTTCTATATCATTTGGGTTGATTCGTATCTCTTTGACTCTTCCTATGTCTACTCCACGAAATTTCACAACTGAGTCTTTTGATAGTCCAAATACAGATTCGGTCATCTCTATTCTGTAGGTATCAAACTCTCTATAAGCACCATATTTGCCAAGCCAGAGAGCAAACCAGATCAGACCTACACCAAATAAAAGAACAAAAGCACCGACGATTGTATAATTTGCTTTGCTATACATCTGCTACCTCAAACTTCTCTAGGTATCTCTTTTTTGTGTAATCATTTTTGAAAAACTCTTCCACAAAAGGGTGTTGTGATTGTAGCACATTTTCTAAAGTTCCCTCTGCTACCACTTTTTTATCGGCCAAGATTGCCATCCTGTCAATAATGCCAAATATTGAATCTAGATCATGCGTGATAATCACCACTGTGATGCCCAGCAGATCTCGAAGCTCTACTATCAAGCTATCAAAGTTTCTAGCTCCTACAGGATCTAAGCCCGAAGTAGGTTCATCCAAAAAGAGGAGTTTGGGCTCCATCGCCAATGCCCTTGCTAGTGCAGCTCTTTTGATCATGCCACCACTCAATTCAGAGGGATATAGGGCACCTACATATGGCTCCAGTCCCACCATCGCTATCTTTGATTGCACTAGCTTATCTCTCATCTTCTTGGAGATAGAAGTATACTCCTTAAGCTGCACCTCTATATTTTCTGCGATAGGCATAGATGAAAAAAGTGCACCGAACTGAAACAGCACTCCCCACTGCTGTCTAAGTGTTTGAGCCTCAGCAAAACTGATCTTGCTTAAATCTTTACCAAGCACAATCACCTCTCCCTCGCTAGGCTCCAGTAGCATAATCATCTCTTTCATCAAAACAGACTTTCCAGAACCACTACCACCTAGTAGACCATATATCTCATTTGACTCAATATGCAGTGACACACCATCATGCACAAGTCTTTTGCCAAATTTAGTGACGATACCATTCACGGTAATCACACTCATACGCCAAATCCTGTGTATATGATTGAGAAGAGTGCATCAACTGCTATCACCATAAATATAGAATTAACAACAGATGCTGTAGTTTGCAGACCGATACTCTCTGTATTGTCTGAGACCTTAAAGCCACGATAGCAACCAACAGAAGCGATAATAAATGCGAACACAGGAACCTTGATCATGCCCAAAATATAGTGCTTGACATCCAGCACCTCATACAGACGATCGATAAACTGCGTAGCAGATAGACCCAGTTGCATATTGGCAGCAATCATACCGCCAGCAATACCTAGAATATCCGCAAAAAATACCAAGATAGGTAGCACAATCAATAGTGCAAACAAACGAGGTATCACCAAGAAGTAGTAAGGATCAAAGCCCATAGTACGCATGGCGGAGATCTCTTCTGTGATTTTCATGGCACCTATCTCTGCTGTATATGCAGATCCGCTCCTGCCAGCTATGACAATAGCTGTGATCATGGGTCCTAGCTCTCTGACCATAGATATCGCAACAGTATCCACGATAAATATATCTGCCCCAAATTTGGCAAGCTGTACCGCACTCTGATACGCCACAACCATACCTACCAAAAATGCCGTCAAGCCAACTATCAGCAGTGCACTCACTCCAGACTCATATGCATGGTAGGTAATCTCTTTGATTCGTATATTTTTGGGTCGAACAAACAGTGCAAACAGTGCAAACAGTGCAACAGTCAAATGACCTAAAAAGTTAGCGAACACTTTGGTATCAAGAGCCACACCAACTGCTTTTTTGCCAATATTTTCCAAAAATGGATCTCTTTTAGATGAAACCGATGGTTTTGCATCACTTTTTTTCAGCAAGTCATACATATTTTTCTGAGCATCTGTGTAGCCTACAATCTCTACCTCAGAACTTTTTTGAAATCTCTCAAAATATCTTATAAACAGCAACACCCCTGCACTATCAAAAGACTCAATTCCAGAGAGATTCCATATCACATTTGAAGTATCTGGCAACATTGCAAGTGCTTTTTCTATACTCTGTAGGTTGTCTAAAGTCCAAACACCAAGTGACTTGAGCCTGAGAGTATCAGAATCAAGTGAATATTGCACAAATAAGTTATTCATATCACTATTATAAACGATATTATATTAAGAGCACCTCGTGATAGACTATGAGTTCATCTTACCTATCGCACAAGACACAAAACTCTTGGCTTTAGTAGTGGCACCCTATCACCTTTGAGCTTTTCAGTGTAGTTTTGATGTCCCAATCGTCTTGAAATTTATACCAAATACAAATTAAATGATATATCATAGATGTGTGCAATATGAGCAATTTTGGGTATATGATTTTATTTGGATTTGGTATTATTATCACCATAGTAGTAAGATGCGATGAATGATATGAATGCTCAAGAAGAGGAACACATCATTGAAGAAATACACTTTGTGGGGAGTGTGCTACAAAGTTGGAAATATCTGAAGGGCACATCTAATGATCAGTGAGCTTAAAAAGTTAATTGTTGCACGAAGTTAATTTCCCTGAAATTTCAATATAAACTCACTGCCTTTTTTAGGTGACGAGTTTAGCTCTATATCAATATTGTACTTATCGCATATGGACTGTACCACATTCAGTCCTATACCAAATCCACCAGAAAGTTTTGTGCCTCTTGTAAATTTTTTGAATATCTCTTTTTGCATATTTTTTGCTATACCTATCCCCTCATCTTTGATCCTAAATGTATTGTTTTTCAAAGTAATGTTTATAGTTGATCTTGCATGAGAGTATTTGATAGCATTACCTATCAGGTTCCCAAAAAGTAAAGAGAGTTGCTGTGATGGTATTTTATATATGGTCTTTTCTATATCTACTCTTATATCTATTTTTTTTATTTCCGCTAGAGGTTTGTAGTATGCTATGCTATCTTGCAATATTTGCGACACATCTATAGTATAAACTGCTTCTTCTTGGTCGGATAAATTCAAATAGGTCAATGAGCGATATATCTCGTAAAGTTGCTTGGTGCTAATAAATATATTTTTGAGCATCCTGTCTGTGCATACTCCAGAGTCTATAGCCTGTTTGGTTGCCATACTCAAAGATGTGATAGGCGTGTTGAGCTCATGTGTCACATCATTTATAAATGATTCTATCTGAGAGACTCTCTGCCTCAGGGGACGCATAAAGATTTTGGACAATATCCAGGCGACAATAAACACTACAAGCATCGCTGAAAGCATAGTAGCTATCGCTCTTTGAGCAAGATCAGCTATCTCCTTATAAAGCATATCTGTTTTGGCGACTATAAGCTCTATATCAAGGTGTCCTTTGGGTGCATCCGAGACCAGCATCGCCATATTTTCAACAATAAAGAAACCAGGTTTTAGTTCTGATACATTCTCTATAGCTTCGCCTCCTATCACCTCTCCAGATACATCCACAAGGCTCAACCTGACATCTCCCATGGGAGGTGAATAGCTATATCTTGTGTTTTGCATATGAGCATACACTATCGCACTTCTCTCTTTGTTGACAATTTGCTCTAGCTTAGAATGTATCTGACTTTTTAACATCTCTTTTTGTGAAGTGAAGTACCAGTAGCCAACCAATAATATTAGTAAAAATGAAGATATGACATATAGACTCAAAAATGAGTAAAATGAGTGTCTCTCAAGCCTTGTCATATCTATATCCAAGCCCTCGAAGAGTCTTTATCTTCTCAGCACCAATAATAGATCTCAAATTTCTGATATGTGATCTGATTGTGGCATCTGTAGGCATTGTCTCATAGCTCCACAAATTTTGTATCAGCTCTTCATTGGAGATTGCCCTGTTTGGATGAGAGAGAAAATAGTCTAGCAGTTGTGCCTCTTTTGGCTTGAGTGTAGTCTGCCTATCTTTGGAGCTAATCACTCTTTCGTATGGACTATAGTAAATATCATCCGATATCTTTACTGTACTGCTTTGCTCTATACCAAACAACACTTTGCTTTTCTCGATACGAAGTTTCAGCTCCTCTAATTCAAATGGCTTCTTAATATAGTCATGAGCACCAGCATCAAAGCTCTCCCTTAGATGCTTGGTGTCCTCATATGCGGTGATGATGATGACTGGTGTTGTATTGTGATAGCTTCTCAAATCGCTAAGCAACTCTATGCCACTCTGACCTGGCACATTGATGTCAAATATCAGCAGGTCGTAGCCATGACTATCTAGAAGTTCTGCAGCCTCATGTGAATCAAATGCATGATCCACACAGTAGGTCTGCGAAAGATAATCGGAAATAATGTCCCCCGACACAGGGTCGTCTTCCATGAGGAGTATTTTCATTTTTGCTTCCATGTGTTTTTTACATTATACATCTATCAACTTACAAAAAATCCTAATGCGTTTTTATCTTGTCTTGCTGCATCATTGTCTGCGATGCATTTTTTTTGACCCATACCGTTGCCTTGCATCATAACTCTTGCCTGCACCTAGCATACCTTTGAATCTCATGCCACCATTGCCTAGCATCACATCTCACCTTGTTTCATGCCTTTTCCTCTCTGCAACTTTTGCATTCTTTGCTGTATTTTTTTCTGCATCTCCTGCATGGCAGTTTTGAGTTTGTCTCGTATAGCTTTTTCTGTCTGAGTGTTTATATCAACACTCATCTGATCCTACATTTTCCACATCATTTCAGGATCCATACCTCCCATGCCTCTAGTAGACATTCCATTGCCTGATTGCGTTGTAATTGCAGGGTTTTGCATTTCGTTTCATCTGCATGTACTTCATCTCCATTAGCATAAATAGCTCCTGCACTTATAGTCATCATAGCTACCAAACCATTATCGCTCTTTTCATTTTAAATCCTTGTATGATTTTTTTATTTAAATTATAGCTTATACTTGGTTGTCCACACTTTTTTAGAAGGAACCATTGTTTTACATATGTAGAGAATCCTAAAATATCCAAAAAAGTAGTATATTTAATGGCACATATATCTTTGTTAAAAAAGTCGTTTTTTACACTTGATTCATAAAGAAGAATGACCTTGTTATTTAGCTATAATCATAGTTAAATACAAGTAGGAGAGATGCAAGAAATAAAAAAGGGGAGATACAGCCATATAAGTACTACTGAAACATTTTAGATGTACAATATATTTAAAAAGAGTTTTATGAAATATAACGATTTTGATATGAAAAATTGGAAAGAGATAGACTCTAATACTGATTCCCTATGGATAATAAAAGAAAGAGATAAAAGTGGAAAACATAAAAATGTTTATCACGGAAACTTTATACCACAAGTGCCGAATGAACTAATAAAACGTTATACAAATAAGAATGATACAATATTTGAGCCATTTATGGGAAGTGGTACTACTCTTTTTGAATGTGAAAAATTAGATAGAAAATATATTGGTTTTGATATCAATCCTAAAATGGTAGAGTATGTTAATGCTTCGATGCTTGATAAGTATCAGAGTTTTTATATTGGCTCTTGTAATTCACTTGATCCAGATGAAGTGAATGAAAATATTAATTTTGCCTTTCACGAGCTTAAAATAAAAAGCACACAGTTTGTTTTGATGCATCCACCTTATATGGATATTGTAAAATTTACAGAAAACAAAAACGATTTATCCCAAATTAATAACCTGCAAGAATTTATCGAAAAATTTCAAGTCATATGTGAAAATTCTTTACAATATTTAGATAAAGACAGATACTTCGCCATTGTGATTGGTGATGTATATAAAGATAGTGAAGTTATACCACTTAGTTTTTATTGTATGGATATGATAAAGAAAAATTTTAAAGTAAAACTTAAAGGCACGATTGTGAAAAATATTGAAGGGAATCGGGGGAAATTAGGTACGGGTGGCATATGGAGATGGAGAGCTTTGAATAGTGATTATTATATATTTAAACACGAATATATATTTGTATTCAAAAAGGAATTTTAATGGCAACAACACATGTTTTTATTGTAGATAGCAATACATTTAAATACCATCTTGAATATATGTTTGCAGGGACTGGGGCAAGAGATACAGTTATTGATTTTAATAATACGCGTACAACTTCTCTTCACTCAAAAACTGAAAGTAATTTGGTAGGTATGATTGCAGATATATCAAGAGTTAGAATGGGTGATAATGTTATTTTCTATTTGCAGCAAAATTATAGGCAAGGCATTACGGAAGGAAAATTTTTTGGTATATTTAAAGTTAAAAAAATAGGTTTTTTGGATAATAATGATAATCATCAGTTTTTAGCACAACAGCTTAATAAGTCTTTAACTTTTAGAATACAAATTGAACCTAATGAAGTTTATACTCAAGGTATTACAGAATGGGAAGGGCTTGATGAGATTACAAATATTCCATCGCCTAATCAAATGCAATGGAGTTTGATTTACAGAAAACTAAAAGGTAATCGTGGAAATACAATGATTACAATGTATGAAGCAGCAAAATTAAAGCAATTAATACGGAATAAAAATAATAGAAGAAGTTTAGTTGCAACCAATTATACTTTTAATGCTAATACGCAAGAAATTGAGGTATTTCAAACTAACTATAACTATGCAGGTCGGCTTGAACCAATAAATATTCTACCAAGACTAATAAATAAGTATTGCAATAATTTACAATTTGAAACACATCTTCAATCTTATTTACTACAAAATCTAGAGATGTTAGAAGTATTCCAAAATGAAAATGTTGAATGGATAGGAAATGAGGTGTCTTGTGGTGTTGGGATGCAACGAATTGATATTATGTTGTCATCAATCAGAGATAATCATAAAACTACAATACCCATAGAACTAAAATCTACGGAAGCAGATCCAGCAATTACCATCCAAGTACAGAGATATATAGATTGGATACAACAATACTATTACCCAAATCATTTATCAGATATAGAACCAATGATTATATCCAGAGAAGTTGAAGATAAAAACTCTCAAATGTATAAGAAAATCATAGTTTCATTTAATAATTTCAACAAGGTGAATACCAATATTAATAAACTAAGATATGTAGAATTTAGTGTTGATTGTCAATCAAAAACTATATCGTTTAATGAAATAACTTATTAGGAAAATAAAATGGATTTAGAAAGAGTTGAGAGAGAGTTGAAAAAAAGATTAGATTATCCATATAGATGGGGAAGAAAACAATCAAATTCGTGGGATTATGATACAAATTTCATTTATAAAACTTACAGTTTTGAAACCCTATTAAAAAGAACCGAAAATTTTGACCCACCACTAAGAGATTATGCGCTTAACAGATGGTATAACTTTTGGTCAGCTATGGCAGCGGAAGATATATTTGCTTCACATCAAAATGTTGAACCAAATAAAAATTCTTATGACAAATTAGTCGATTTTAAGATAAATGATATTCCTTTTGATCATAAAACATCAATTTTTCCTAAAGGTTTTAATCAATCTTATCAATATGTGAGAGAACATGAAGAAGAATTAATAACATGGTTGTATGAAAACCAAAGTCAGCAAGGAAGAAAGCATCTCAAAAATAGGTTATTTATAATAATGTACAATGGAGCGAATATGCAACATTGGAAAATGAAATCAGAAATTATGCTATTAAAAAAAGAAATAGATATATATGTCAATAATTTTTCAGAAAGTAAATTATATACCTTTGATTTTGGAGAAGGTAAAGTTTATTCCGATTTATTATGGATAACAAAAGGAGCATAAATGAGTAATCCATTTAAAGAAGGTTCAACATCATTTCATGATTTTGATGTAATGAGTGATTTGCAGTGGCACTGTACTAAATGTGAATTGAAATCAGGGCAAGCGAAAACTTGGCAAGTTTGGAGGCAAAGTGGTATTTCTCTTGCTACCGATGAAAAAGAAAATTTTTATAAAAAAATTTATTGTCAAACTTGTAATAATAAAACTGTGCATCGAAAATTATTAACACTTGATATTTCAGAGGATACTAAAGCAAGAGCAGGTCTTCCATCCAGGCTCGGGAAAAAGGTAAAAATGCTTTATAAAAATGAAGAAGCTATGCTATTAAGAAAACTTCCAACAAGAGAGCTTGAAGTTGATCATAGATTTCCACAAGTGAGATGGAGTAGTGATGAGGAAAAAAATGATCCAAATATGTCTGAGCAAGAGATTAGAGAAAAATTTATTTTATTAAATAGAAGTAATAATCTTTTAAAATCTCGATATTGTGAGAAATGTGCATCTACAGGAATAAGAGGAAACTTTCCAGGTATTTATTATTGGTATGAAGGGAAACAAGAATGGGACACTAACATTTCTCCTGATGATAAAAATGGTTGCGTGGGTTGCTTTTGGTATGATCCCTATACTTGGAGAGAAAAACTCAATAAATTAATTAAATAATTGTATAAAGTTAAAAAAATACTTGTATATTAATCTAAAATAGGGTAGAATATGATAATTAACAAATTTAAGGTTAAAGAATTAATGGCAAAAAAAAAGATAAATACACAAACTGAGTTAGCCGAAATGCTGGGTATCTCTAAGAATCAGTTATCAAATATTTTGTCTAATAAATTTGACCCAATTAAAAGCAATGTTTCTGAACTCGCTGATTTTTTAGATGTGAGTCCCTTGGAAATCATACAAGACACGAAAAAGAAAGAAGAGAAATGAATTATATTGGTTCTAAATTAAAGTTATCGTCATTTTTGGAAGAGACTATACGCGAGGCAGTAGGTGATCTGCAAGAGAAAGTATTTTGTGATATTTTTGCTGGCACAGGTATTGTGGGAAGAACCTTTAAGCCATTAGTTAAAACGGTTATTGCCAATGATATAGAACATTATAGTTATGTACTGAATAGAAACTATATTGAAAATAATACCCGATTAGATTATCAAGAATATTTAGATGAATTAAATAATTTAAATATAAAAAGTGGATTTATTTATAAACATTATTCACTTGCAGGTCATGGAGAACGCCAATATTTCAGTAATGAAAATGCTTTAAAGATTGACACGATAAGAACTAAGATTAGTGAATGGAAAAGGAATGGTGAGATAGATGAAGACCTATATTATTTTTTATTAGCATCATTAATTGAAGCTGCGGATAAAGTCGCCAATACTGCTTCTGTATATGGTGCTTATTTAAAACATTTGAAAAAATCAGCTCAAAAGCCTTTGATACTGAAACCAGCACACTTTCAAGAAATAGGCAAGAATCATAAGGCATATAGTAAGGATGCAAATCAGTTGATTACTGAGATTGAGGGAGATATACTATATATGGATCCCCCTTATAATCAACGGCAATATGGTGCAAATTACCATATGCTGAACACTATTTCACTCTATGATAATTTTGAACCAAAAGGTAAAACAGGTCTCCGAAACTACACACGTTCTGATTATTGTAAAAAAAATAAAGTTCTTGATGTTTTTGAACAGTTAATTGCTAAGGCAAAATTTCAATATATTTTTCTAAGCTACAATAATGAAGGACTAATGTCAGAGGGGGAAGTGAAAAATATTATGAGCAAATATGGTGAATACTCATTAAATACGACTGCTTATCAGCGTTTTAAGGCTGATAAAACCGGGAATAGAACACATAAGGCCAATTCAACTATAGAATACTTACATATACTTAAAAAAATAGGTTCCTTCTAAAAAAGTGTGGGTAAACCTCCACCTAAATTTCTTTAAACTTAGGATTAACCAGTGATAAGTCTAACTTTCCAGTAAGCAAATAGACAATAATCTTATAGTTTTTAAATGTCTTGTATCCTCTAGCTTTAGACTTCGCAGCCTGAATAACTGAGTTAAGTCCTTCTAATATTCCATTGTTGATTTTACTTTCATGCCATCTTACAATACCATCCCAATGTCTTTTTATGATGCTCCTTTGGAAATGAGAGGAAGGTCATTACATCAGCAAGGTTATTTTCAA
>JAECMU010061402.1:0-10496 GCA_016106625.1 Dracogyra subfuscus
ACCCCACTTTTTGGCACCTTCCTGTGCTCGTGCACTTATGAATATTCATCACAGTGCACTGAAAAAGTTTGTGGTAGGTGAGTATTCTTAATTCTGCAAAATTCATGTTAACGTTAGCTATCAACCAGAGCTGTTAGTGATAAAGTAACCTGCTGACATGTTAAACAAGCATTCGTTTCTTTCCTAATGGCCGGTGATTAACAATGTACCATGTACCAGGAGGTGGTATCATTAAAATAATCTCATTCCTTGACTTCATCATGTCTTGACTTTCTAATGGTCTGCTTTTCAAAACAAGAACTTGTGCACTACATAACATTTACACAGAACAAGGTGACATTTGCTGCCGGTGACATAGGCCAGATACTCCACCAGTGGCCACCAGATTCCTGTTGTTGTAATGGCACAAGAGCTGCACATTTCTGCCAGTTCAAGCAATGTTGAACTTGTACTATTGGCCTTGTTCCTATACTATCAGAGGTGCGGGATGTAGCCCAGTGGTAAAGTGCTCGCTTGATGTGCTGTAGGTTTGGGATTGATTTCTGTTGTTGGGCCCATTGGGCTGTTTCTCATTCCAGCCAGTGCACCATGACTGGTATATCAAAGGCTGTGGTATGTGCCATCCTGTCTGTGGGTTGGTGCATATAAAAGATCCCTTGCTACTACTGGAAAAATGCTATAGGGTTTCCTCTCTGTCAATATTACCAAATGTTGACATCAGTTGCCAATGGTTAATAAATCAATATGCATTAGTGATTTCATGCGGGCAACATAGCCCAGTGGTATGGTGCCCGCCTGATGCGCGGTCGGTCTAGGATTGATCCCCATCGGCTAACCACTGGGTTTTTTTCTCGACATAACCATATGTCCGACGCCGATATAACCGTAGTTAAAATGTGTTGAGTGCATCATTAAACAAAACACAAAATTTAGTGATTTCGTTAAACAAAACAAACTTTTGAACTATCAGAAACGTTCTTTAGTTATTGTGACAACTTGATGTAAGGGTCGGGATTTTTCTCAGTTGGTTGAGTGCTTGCTTGAGGTGCTTGCATCACAGGATCAAACCACCTCGGCGGATCCATTCAACCGATTTAGGTTTTTTCATTCCACCAGTGCACCACAACTGGTCAAAGTCCATGGTATGTGTTTTTCTGTCTGTGAGAAAATGCATGTAACTCCAGCCAGTGCACCACAGCTGGTACATCAAAGGCCGTGGTATGTGCTATCCTGTATATGGGATGGTGCATGTAAAAGATCCCTTGCTGCTAATTGAAAAGATTAGCCTATGAAGTGACAACAGTGGGTTTCCTCTCTCAATATCTGTGGTCCTTAACCATAAGTCTGATGCCATATAACCACAAATAAAATGTGTTGAGTGTGTCATTAAATCAAATGTTACTTTCTTTCTTTAAGTGTATATAACAGATCCCTTGCTGTATTAGGAAAAATGTAGTGGCTTTCAACTGATGACTATTTCTAGGAATTACCAAATGTTTGACCTCCATTAGCCGATGATTAATTAATCAATATGTTCTAGTGGTGTTGTTAACCAAAAAAACATCTTGTTTTTTGGTACTATCAGAAAATTTCTTTAGTTATTGTGACAACTTGTGCTAACTCCAGATATACGTGTGTACAAGCAAACATCAATAGATAGCATGAAGGTCATGATGAAGGTAATCACATGAAGGTCATCACATGAAAGGCATACTGGTATGATTGTATACACTATTGTGTCAAATTGTGCAAGTTATATTTGTTAAGAATTAAAATTTTGTTTTGTAACTGGCGTTGGTAGTTTAGTGATTTGCATAGATAGATGAATAGATGAACAGACATGTGTATGGATAGACAGACACACGGATGGATGAGCAAGTGGCGAGATTCTCATAATTCTTTCCAAAATGTGAGAGACATACAAATATTTGCTGACATAATCCATTACTGACCTTGACATTACAAAAAGCATGTGGCCTTTCAGTTTCCAAATGCACTATGGTGTCTGGCAAAAGAAGGGTTAAAATGTTAACCATGTACCTGCTTCTAAACACTGTGTTTACCTCACACAATGCTAACTCAGCACACAGCAGCATATAGTGGTAATTCTGAACAGATTTAAGTATTTCGCATTACGCAATTTCTGTAATTGCCTGCAGTTTCTTGTAATAATACTAGTGTTCAGTTATTTTTTTTATTAAAGCCACACTCTCTACCTTTTATGCAGTGTAATAAATATCGTTGATTATTACATATATCATAAATTATCATTTTGGCAAATTCAGTGAGTGTCTGGTTTGTTAATTTTGCCCAAATGATCAATTTTGGCAAAGCCGTTGAGTGTCTGGTTGGTTTAATGTTTCATAAATTATCAATTTTAGCAAATCCAATGTGTTTCTGATAGATCAAAATTAATTTCATGTGACACACAAAAGGTATGTACTTCTGAACTTGAATCGGCAGCTTTAATACACTAAAGTGTGCTCCAGTTGTGTCATTAAACAAAACAAACTTTTTGACACTAAAGTGTGCTCTAGTGGTGTTGATAAACAAAACAAACTTTTAAGACACTGAAAGATCATATACTCAACACAAGTCATTAATGACCACTAGACCTTTTGGTAAGTTTTATTTAGTGTTATATAATGTTAGCAATTTTGATAACAGATACTTTTTAAACATACATGTAGTTTGAGTACGTTTTTACTTGCCATGCATGCTCTGTTTGCTTCGTAAAACCAAAAACAAATGTATTTTGTACCATATACATGTATAAAAACAAAATGCCAAAAAGATTTCTTTGTCTTTAATTAATTTTGTTGATTATAACATATTAATGTATATGTATGTGATCAGATTTATATATTTCACATATGCATTTTGAATACTTTTGCTCCTATATGCAGTTTCTTATTATATATTAGTGTCCTTGTTTAACTGTTTATAATACATATACTGGCGTTAGTGGTGTCAGGGTTCACAGCCAGGTACCGGCTCCGACCCATAGCAAGTTTTAACAACTCATTGGGTAGATGTAAAACAACTACATCCTCTTCTCTCTCACTGACCACTAACCACTAAAAACTAGCCCACTGTCCTGGACAGACACCCCAGATAGCTGAGGTGTATACTCAAGAAAACATGTTTTAACCTTAACTGGATATTAAAATGAAAATAAGTGGAAATAAAATCATAATAAAAATACATATTTGTGTATTTCAACTTGGGCAGTATCTGTAATGTTGCCCTTGTCCCAGTTTGTAACACAGTAAAGAATGATCATAGTATGGAATGTCCAATAATCTGACAGTTGGCAGGTCTGACCTTTGCATACAAGATCAAATGTAGCAAAACAGTTGTTTACCAAACACTGCAGTATGTTTCCATAGATTGATAAAACACATTTTCAAATTAAATGGAAATGAAAGATTTAAAAAATAATTGGACAAACTTGGGACCTCTGCTTGTCTGCGGTATTTTAATAATTGCTGAAATGGCCAACACATTTGCAAACTATGCTGATCTGTTGTTGCTGTTCTGCTTTATATACACATCAGTTAGCTTGATCTCCTCCATTACACTTCTGATGTTTTCCTTTTTTCTGCTTAAAGCTTTAAACATCTGCAAATGTTGTTGCTTCATAGTCACACATCCATAGCATTGTTTCTGCATTCTGTTTCCATCATTATCGAATAATGTTTCTTCTCCGCTCAAAGAGCTGAGTTATATACAAAGTTTATACCACTTACAAGCATAAATATGACATGCACCAGCGCCCGGTAACATAAAGCACTGGTAACACGTACATCAGATGTATGCCACACATGTATGGTGTCTGGTCTGACTTGAGTGTTACAAGTGCTTTGTGTTACCAGGCCCAGGTAGCTAGTTTATACCATTTATAAGCATAAATATGACATGCACCAGCGCCCGGTAACACAAAGCACTGGTAACACTTACATCAGATGTTTGCCACACATGTATGGTGCATGATCTGACTTAAGTGTTATGAGTACTTTTTGTTATCAGGCCCAGGTAGCCCATGCAATTAAGTGGATTTGACTGAACTATAAAATGTCTTATTTCATAGATGTTTTTTCCCTTTTAAGGGCCCTATGGGCAACCTAGGGAGACACCACAGCAACACCTAGGTCTAATTAACGAGCTACTCTCGATATATTAAGTCAAAACCTATACTAGCTCGAATGCTTTTTTTTTACAATTTAAATTGACCGTTCAAAATTCGCGCCAAAATTTCCTCAAATCAAACTGCGCACCTTTTTCTCTTTGGCTTATTAATGCTCCCTTCAAAATTCCATTGCACCACCACCCACTCCCACCTGCTACCGATTTCGGTCGGACTGCTGGTGCTCCCTTGCAAATGCCAGTGCAGGTGGTCCCCTCTCCCCCCACCCAACTTTCTGTCTTGGACGGAAGAGCTTGCTTCGCAAGCACTTGCACCCACCATAGGCGTGCGTTACAACAGCTTGCTCTGAATGTGCACGTTAAACCCTATGACCTGTTTTTTGGACACTGTTATGCATATAAATATATATGTTTGTGTTATTCATTTTTTTTTTTTTAGAAAATCTGTGATTTAAAGTAATAATTTACAAAATAATGATAGCCAAAAATAATTGCATGTAACAATTAAGATTAAAAGAATTATGGTTGGCATAAAAATACTTATAGTTGCAACTATTGAATACAAGAACACTTTGGTAACCAGTTAGATTTTTTTTTTTTAAATAAGAAAAACACTAACCAAACCTAGGATTTAAAAAATATTTTTAATGTTTTTTCCTTCAGTTTTGATCATTATAATTCAAAAATGGCTTCTGTGTCTGTTAGCTGATCCATCTATTTCTGTCATTGTACTTCTTGCCAGTCTTTATATGACTTTGTCTGGGCTTTATTTGAGAACAGTCTGCAAGATCAGCTTTTCTCTCTCTTAAAAAAAAATCATTAGTCTTTAAAATCATGTTGCTATTGTTGGTGTGAAATAAATACACTGCTACTATTATTTCTTCTTTTTTTCTTTTCATTTTTTTTGTTAGCATAAAAAAGGGTTTATTTCAGGGTGTTATTTATCTCAGGGGAACAAAGAGGCTGTTTGAGAAACATAGATGACAATATTTATTGAAGGCAGTTAGGCGTATAATTTTAAGTGACAGAGGATGAAACTGTAGCCGCTAGAAAACCGTCTGGTGCCTACTGATAAACACTGTTACTTAATTACAAGTGGAAATAATCGGATGGAATTGCTGATCAGCAAAAACAATGATAATCAATTCTATGTAATCCGGTATAACAACTGAAACTAAATCCATTTTAACAAAATGTATGTAACAAAAAACTTCTAATGGACATTTACATTTTCTGCCAGCTAGACCAGGATTCAAATGATGATTGTTTTTAGAGAACATACAATGTATAATCATATAACCATTAGAAATAATATATCTTTTTTTTAAAATTAATAATAATAAAAAATCATTGACCATTCTATGCTAGTCCAGATTTAGTGTAAAACACATTGTATCACTGACCCTAGTTCAAAAGGTATGATATACTGTAAAACTTAAAATATTAGCGATTTTAAAATTTAGAGAAATCCAAATAAGTGACACATTAGTGTCATAAAATGTTAACGAGATTTAGAGAAAAAAACAACAAAAAAACTTAAGTTGTTGAATTAGCTGAAATAATACTTTTGATAAATTTTGACATTATTAAGCTTAGGGGTGGGTCAGGGCAGGGTTGGGGCTAGTAGTAAAGTGCTTGCTGAATGCACAGTCGGCCTGGGATCGATCCCCATCATGCACATTGGGCTATTTCTTGTTCCAGTCAGTGCACCATGACTGGTATATCAAAGGCTGTGGTGCAAATTGCGCACCCAATTCTCTTTTGACTCCACCCTTAAAGGTATCAAAATTCCATAGCACCAACAATTAATTAATTAATTAATTAATTAATTGTGGTTTGTTTAATAACGCACTCAACACATTTGAATTACGGTTATATCGGCGTCGGACATATGGTTATGTGGATAAAAAAACCCAGTGGTCAGCTGACGGGGATCGATCCTAGACCGACCGCACATCAGGCGGGCACTCTACCACTGGGCCATGCTGCCCGCTATAGCACCAACAATCCCCCCACCTGCCTCCAAGTTGATTGGGCTACTGGTTCTCCCTTGAACCCGATAGCGCAGGCGGTCCCCTCTTACCCTCCCCCATACCTTTCCTGTCACAGACGGAGAGATCCGGCCAAGGCTGGTCCTTGTGCCTGTGACGGGCGTGCGCTACAACAGCTTGCTCTGAATGTGCACGTTAAGAACTTAGGACTTAGGACTATAAAAAAGCCCTTACTACTAATCAAAAAGAGTAGTCCATAAAGTGGCAACAGCGGGTTTCCTCTCTTAATGTCTGTGTGGTCATTCACCATATGTCTGATGCCTTATAGCCATAAATAAAGTGTGTTAAGTGCATCGTTAAATAAAGCATTTCTTCATTTTTTTTTAATTCAGCTTATAAAAAAAACGTTTTGTGTGTGTTAACATTTTGGTTCAATGAATACCATGTAGCCATTGTTATGTGTTAGTTATAATCACTGACAAAACAATCTCACCATGTAGCCATTGTTATGTGTTAGTTATAATGACTGACAAAACAATCTCACCATGTAGCCATTGTTATGTGTTAGTTATAATCACTGACAAAACAATCTCACAAATGTTCCATGCTGTCAGTAATTTTATTTCTCATTAAATTTAGCATCATGAAATATTAGCATCTTGGTAGGCCTTCTAAATCTGTTGAAAACAAGTTTTAAGGACTCAGTGGGTATGTGTAAGACCACTACACCATGTTCTCTCTTACTAGCCACTAAACACTTAACTGTCCTCGATAAACAGTCTAGATAGCTGAAGTGTGTGCCCAGGACAGCATGCTTGAAACTTAATTGGATATCAAGTTGAATTAATAAATGAACCACCCGTTTTAAGAGTTAAAAAAGTGAATTTGTTTTGATTAATGAAACCACTAGAACCCATTGATTTATTAATCAGTGGCCATTGAATGTCAAACATTTAATAATTTTTGATACGAAGTCATAGAGGAGACCTGCAAGGGATCTTTTATATGCACTTTCCCACAGACAGGGCATCACATACCATGACCTTTAATATATCAGTCATGGGTCACTGGTTAGGATGGGGAAAATCTAGAGAATGGTTCCACAATCTAATTAAAATTAGCTCCACTATTACATGTGGATCTAACAGCAGCCCGTTGGAGTTCATGTCCAGTTGACCTTTCATTCGACCAATCAAAACCTTACTTGCAAAATCCTGCCAGCGATTTGAATAGAACTTGAAAACATTCGGAATTATGCCGAGGTTATACGAAATAATACGGGAGAATTACGAAGTATGCCGGAAACTAATTGCAGTATGAAATTTTATATAAAATTCGTTTCAAAACAAAAAATAAATTTAAAATGATGGTATAGCTATACAATCTGTTTATACTAGTATACAATCCAAAGTTTATTACTGCACTTTACCTCTGTTTTTTCAATGTTGAAATAGAACAACAAGTTCGCCTATTGCATAAATAGTCTCGCCCGGTATTTTTAGAATTTGTATGCTCCCGAATAATGCTATAAAAGATGAAGTGTAATTGGTCAATATTTAAATTGTTATTTATAGACGAAATGTCACCTGGACATGGCAGGCCATGCAATGCTGTCAGATCTACTGGCTAAACCCAGTAGAGCTAATTTTAATCAGATTGATGGTTCCACTGAGGTGACATACGGTACTAGTAGGCACCTCAGACGAGTATTCTACCAACTTAGCTAGATCCCACCACTTTCTCCCAATGAATGAATCTTTAATAACACTGATGCCTGGTAAGTCTAAGATCGATCCCATCAGTGGAAACACATTTGGCTATTTCTCATTCCAGTTAGTGCTCCTTAACTGGTGTAAAAATGGCTGTAGTATGTACTATCCTGTCTGTGGGATGGTGCACTTAAAAGATACCTTGCTGCTAATCACAAAAAAGTAGCTTATGAAGTGGCGACAGCGGGTTTCCTCTCTCAATATCTGTATGGTCCTTAACCATATGTCCGATGCCATATAACCATAAATAAAATGTGTTGAGTGTGTAGTTCAATGAAACATTCCCTTCCTTCCTTCCACTTAATGACACCCAAGCATGAAATACATGGGCTACAGGGTGTCAAACTATTGTAAAGGCAAACAAATAAAGCTTGTGTTAAGAAGCCAACTTTTTGATGCTCGGTTGATACAGGGTGGTTGTGATCTAGCTGTCAGTTGAGTGCTTACGTCGCAGGATCAAACCACCTCAGTGGATCCATTCATCTGACTGTGGGTTTTTCTTATTCCAACCAGTACAACACAACTGGTCAAAAGCCATGGTATGTGCTGTCCTGCCTGTGGGAAAGTGCGTATAAAAGATCCCTTGCTGCAGTTGAAAAAATTTAGCAGGTTTCCTCTGATGACGGCATGTCTGAATTACCAAATGTTTGACATCCAATAGCTAATGATTAGTTAATCAATGTGCTCTAGTGGTATTATTAAACAAAAACAAATTTGTAACTTGTTTGATACCTAATAGATGCTGATTACACACTGTGCGGGAGTTACATTAAACAAACATTTGTGTCCTTTATTTTGCCTTGTCATAGTTTCTAAGCCATCGGACTACAGGCTGGTAGGTACAGGGTTCGCAGCCCGGTACTGGCTCCAACCCAGAGCGAGTTCTTAAGGGCTCAGTGGGTAGGTGTGAGTCCACTACACCCTCTTCTCTCTCACTAACCATTAACCAACTAACAACTAACCCACTGTCCTGGACAGACAGTCCAGATAGCTGAGGTGTGTGCCCAGGACAGTGTGCTTGAACCTTAATTGGATATAAGCACGAAAATAAGTTGAAATGAAAAATGTCATAGTTTCATGTCAAGTCATTATTTATGTTATGAAATTTCTGAGCACTGGAAAGTAGAGATGATATACATACTGTCCACCTTGAACACCTGTGTGAGCACCCACCCATGGAGAACCGGTTAAGAAATGCCTATAAAATGAGGTGTAATGCCACGGTTTGTTATTTCATCCCGGGCAGACGGCTTACAGATAGGTCTGGATTTCTGTATGTTCTGCATCATTAATGGCTCATTTGATACGGATATCTCATGCTCATCAGAATTAATTAGCCATGTAAGTGTCAGGATTTATTCTCTTTCAGAAGATATAATGATGCTAACTGCTGATACACATTGCCATGTCATGCGTTCACTTGGAATGAATCGGTCATCGGATTTTGACACGTGATGTACACGCTCTAGCCGGTTGAAGTCTTTAACGGTCGCCTGTGTATTATATACCCCTGATTTTAGGAAATTCCTAAAATATTTTTGAAGGGGGTGGTTGGAGAGTAGTGAGCTGAAATTGGGGAGGGACATAGCCCAGTGGTAAAGCACTCGTATGATGTGTGGTTGGTCTAGGATCGATCCCCATGGGGCTATTTCTTGTTACAGCGACTGGACAACTGATATTTCAAAGGTCATGGTATGTGCTATCCTGTCTGTGGGATGGTGCATATAAAAGACCCCTTGCTACTAATGGAAAAATCTAGCAGATTTCCTCTTTAAGACTAAATGTGAAAATTACTAAAGATTTAACATCCAATATAGCCAATGATTAATAAATCTATGTGCTAGTGATGTTGTTGAACAATACAAATGTCATGAGCGGGAAATCTGCTTTACTTGTACTGCTTGTTGTTACAAGTAGAAAACACTATTACAGCCTCTACTGGATGGTATGCACTGGGTGGGGACAGTGAGCTGGAAATGTTCATCCCTTGTACTGGTGGACCTGTATGCTTAAGGTTACAAGTATAAAACAGTACTACTGACCCTCTTCTCCAGATGACGTGCACTTCCTGGTAACCTGGTAACATTTACGAAATGTTACAAAAGTTGTCAGAAATGTCTGTACTGGGTCACTTGCAATAACCCAATAAGCTTTTAGTTACAAGAATGTGGCATGGGTCACTTGTTTGGTAAATAAATAAGTGTTGCAGAAAGACTGATTAACCTTCAGGGTTGCTGTATTAATCCATGTGCATGTACTCTGTGTAACATGCAACACATCCTGCTGTACTAAAGTGGCTGTTCACATCTGCCAGCATTTTTAATGTACAATGTACTTTTGTTTTCTTTCTTTTTTCTTGCCCTTGTGTATATCAAAACTTGTTTTTGCAAGGGATATTTCTATTGACATATTTTGGATTAGAAAGAATATGCTGGTATTAACGTCCTTCCCAGCATCCGTCTTATTGTGATATATTAAATTAGCAAAAACACTCCTCCTCAGACTCTTACAAACACAGAGAGAAACGGAAAGAGACTGTGAGAGTGAGAGTGAGTGAGAGAGAGAGAGAGAGAGAGAGAGAGAGAGAGAG
>JAECMU010061447.1:0-15277 GCA_016106625.1 Dracogyra subfuscus
ATGTCTTTAAATAATATACAAATGGATGATTTTAAGATTCTATGTCTGTTTAAGATGGTCTAATGTTTTGAAATTGTGCTGATATGAATTGATTTTAATCACGTTATGATTTACTTTAGTGCTATATAACAGAAATCATACTTGGTTATTCATACTGACATTCAGGGAGATTAAATGAATGAATGGTCAAATTGGCAAATAAAACCCCAATACATATGATTAAATTTCATTGTTTGTATTCTCAGCATGCTGTGTAGATTTCCCCATTGTTACAAGCACAGGAACAGGAAAAACCTGATAATCTACATTATTAACCTTTTATTCTCTATAAATATGCTACCTTCACAGGGAAAAAAACCCTATTATTATTATTATCATCATAAAATATGCACAAAATAGGCTTTAACATTAAAATGGCATATAATGAATGCCATTATCAAATTACATGTAAAACTCACAGATGACACTAAACTAGTTGTAAAAAAGCAATAACAAACATTTTATGAATAATATTAATAAAAATGATGTTGCATAATTAATCCATGACATCACTGATATGTCTTACAAGACTAAACAATGACATCACTGATACGTCTTACAAGACTAACCAATGACATCACTGATATGTATTACAAGACTAACCAATGACATCACTGATATGTATTACAAGACTAACCAATGACATCACTGTTATAAAAGTAATGACATCACTGGTAGGTCTTACAAGACTAAACAATGACATCACTGATATGTATTATAAAAGTAATCCATGACATCACTGATATGTATTAATTACAAGACTAACCAATGACATCACACTACACATTGCTCTCTGACTGTTCATAATTACTGCCATAAGTCAGTGTGTACTGCTTATCTGTTAGCTCCTTCAGTGCTTCCCACGAAGATTTCCGTGGGTACATGCTGCTGGAAGGTGGAGGAGCTGTGTTTGACGTTGCAGAACTTGCCCTTTCTGAGGAATGGTTTGAAGATGGATGTGAGAAATGGGTCTGAGGCACAAAGTCTGTCGCTGGGTAGGCACTACCTGGCCCAGGAAGCACACTGGATGGAACATAGGGTTGAGGATGTGGATGTCCTGAAGCACTGGTACTAGCTGGGTATGGCGTACTACTAAACACGGAGCCTGTCACAGATTCGGTCTCTGCCGTCTGATGTGCAGGCTCGGTAGAGTCTGTCAGAGAACACAACATCTCCCACTTAGACTTGGAAGGTTGCGTAGAAGGTTGCGAAGATGGTGGTCCCTGTGAAACACTTGCAGGAGGAGGAAGACCTGTTACCGGGGGACCTCCGGGTGCCATTACTGGAACAGGGCCCAGTCGAGTAGGGTCAAAAGCCACTGGTGGAAGTCCCACAGGGTATTGTGCTACCATAGGAACACCTCCAGGTCCATAGTACTGAGGAACATACATAGGCTGTCCCATATACTGGGGATTCATTTGTGGCATTGTCATGGGCACAGGCTGACCTACATATGGAACTGTTCCAGGTGGTGGCACAGCAACATTTTCATAAGCATTAGGCTCTTCAACACCATCAAATGACCCTTTGGAATTAGCATCACTCAGTTCATCGGCAGAACTACCAACATTTGTTGCTTTCCGTGGCTTGGGTTTAGGTTTAGGCTTCGGTTGGGGCTTATCACCAACTTCAGAACTGGCATCAGTGATCTGTTTCTTTCGTTTAGGCTTATCAGCTTTTGAAGTTGAAGATACTGAAGACGACTTCTTCATTTTTTTCGGTATTGCTGAAACATTCTGCTCAACTGGTGATTCAGTATCCAAATCAACAGATTTAGATTTCGGCTTTGGCGTTCTCGGCCGTGACTCCGTTTCGGAGTCCTTTCTTGTTTTCTTGGCAGTCTGAGTGGAAGAAGAACTCACGTGTTTTGGTAGAGGCTTCTTGTTGACGATACGCTTTGGGTTCATCACAACAGCATGGCCTTTGCCGGTCTGTGTAGCTGTCTCTCTTAGAGTCTGAGTTGACTGTTCTCTCATCTCATACTCCAGGTCTCCCAGCGACTTGAAGCCTCGCTCGTATCTATCCCGCCTGGACATCGGACGACTGTGTATGACATAATCATCATAAGCATCAGTGTCATCTTGTGTGTAGGTGGAGACAGATTCGCCAAAGGAATTTTGTCTTTCTCGTCTTCGTCTACGACCATACAAGGATGATCTTGAGGAGTATAAGGACTGCTTTGATTGGGATCTCTCCAAGGCTAAAATAAAATGCAGAGAACCAAGATTAAGCACTTTTTATCACAAATAAATAATAATAGCAGTCCTGTCAACACTACTTTCTAAAAACAAATGAAAAAAGAAATTTAGATTAGATCAGCTTGATTTAACTTCATCAAGCTCATCTGACCTAATTTGCACTAAACTGTTGATACATTTAAACTGTGCCCTCTAGCTTTGACGTCAAAAGTGACATTCAGACTAAAACTCTTGATTGGAGTCAAATATCCTCAACCTTCATGTCCTTTGACTCACCGTGACCTTGTTAATAAATATTATATGCTTTTTACAGCAAATCTTCATGCAATAAGTATAGCAGATAAAAGATGTTTTAACAATAGAGAATAAAAGCCAACTTACGAGCAAAATTATCCAGATCATCATCATCCCGCAGTCTAGATGCCATGCTAGATCTGTCATCATCAATGATAGACCCAGTACTCCGTGAAGCAGCCATTCGGCCTATCCGAGGTGGCCTATGCGACTTCTTCCTACCACTGCTGTTCTTTTGGAACCCCCCAGCAGGTCGCGTTGAAGCTCTCTCAAAAGCTGGTTCATACTCTGCTTTCCTAACAGCTTTCTGATCATACAGCTCTGCATTTGTTCTCTTGTTCTGTGGACTCTTGCCTCGGTTGGGCCTGAGCGTGTGGCTTGTAGGTTTCAAATCGGCATCATGGACCCTGATTGGCACCATTTCCCCTGGCGATGGTGGCTCATCACTGTCATGCAGTACTCTGATTTCTTCATCACCATCTTCAGAGTCGTATCGCCGCTGTAGATGTTCTATCTCACTTCCAGAGGAAGATGGACGAGGGGCTCTTTTGATGCTAGCAAACGCTGACCTCTTGCCACGTGGAGATTTAGGAGCTGAAGGTAAAGGAGGAGGAGCTGGAGGAGCCTTGTTAATGAGGCCTGACGAGGAGGCTCCTGATTCAGAGTATGCCTCATGGTCATCTGAAGCATTAGATGATATTCTCCTTCGTCTTTCTTCAGCCTCTGCCTCGTTTGCAGCAAATGATGCTCGGAACCTTGGATTGCCATGAAGGGCGGCAAGAATAGGAGATTTGGGTATATCAGAGTCCTGCTCGTCATCGGTTCCGGTCCGTTTGATTTTCTTTTCATTGATAGCATTGTCTCTGCGGGCACCTCCACTCTGCCTCAAAGGCTGGTTGTACTTGAAGGTTTCCGATTTCTTCGGACTTGTGGCATAGGAGCCAATAAGTGGAGAGGTCTTTTCCGAGTTTTCAGGATAAGAACTATTCATCAATAATCTCTTGTCAGACTTTGGGGTGTCGTCACCATCGTAGTTGCCTTGAACACCATTGCTGGTCACCTCATTTGCATACCCATAACTGGTAGTGGACATTTCTGGTTCATCGAGCCTCATTTTATATTCGTAAGATGCCTTCTGTCTGTTGTGTTCTTTTTTCTTCTTGTAGCAGCAGATGACAATGATGGCCAACATGACAAGGAAGAATATGACACCACCGGTGATTCCAACAACAAGACCCACAGGAATAGGGTTTTCATCGGTTAGGGTCGGATCTTGACCAGCTGAAAGGATAAAACAAATTAAATAACAATAACACAAGTTTCCATTTGTTTTACAAAATGTATGTATAAAGTATAGAGTTCTCTTTGAACATCTTGCACTCAAAGAGGGGAAGGTTTGTCTGTTTTGTTTAACGACATCACTAGACATATTGTTTGTGAATATATTTATGTAACTGGTAGAGAACAATTTGATTGAAAAAAACAAACCTATGAATTAATGTGCTAAAAGTATATTTTTGCCAGCCTCGATCAATGTGTTTTTGTATGTCAGTGTACGCCTATCACCTGTCAACGTGTCTGTCACCACTGTAATGATACATCTTGTATATTAACTTACATAAGGTTACATAGAAGCTTCAATACATATCTTATTATAATTTATGAATCCATAAATGAAATCAATCTGTTATTTTATCTGTTAACATAAACATCCAAGCATACTTTGAATTTCCCTTCATGTGACACAACCAGCAATATGGCTGCCGGACGATCAAAGTTATACTGCCTATTTTTAGCTCTAGTCTGTTTCAAATTACCATTGATTACACTATATTTCTAACGAAGACTATCAGTGCTCATTTACACAGTTAATAACAGACAACGTTTGTTAAATCATAAATGTTGACATTGGCCTTTTTTATATTGTCATTTTGTGTTATTCAAACTAAGTAGCATGGAACACCATTTATATTTATCTCATTTGCACAATCTACATTTTCCTGAAACAGACTATAATAGGAAGTATTTGCTGTCTAGAACTTACAAAAAGTCGGAAACATTATCTGTTGTTGTTTTTTGGGAATATTAGCGACAGAAGTGGTTGTTTTAATGTTTGCTGCGCAGACTTATGTGCCGTCATGCAGGTGAGTAAATACTGGGGGGTGCCACTAAAAATACGCTCATTACTTAGAGTTTAAAAACAATTAAAATAACTTTCAGTAGTAACATGTTTATTGTTCCATTGTACTATGGTGGTGAAACAAATATTTTTAAAGAAAGATTTTAACTTTAAAAGATAACACAAATGCTTAGGTATGCAGACTTAGGTGCCACCAGTGTATGTATAAACCTGTATGTTTTAGTTTTGAAAGTGGACCATTTGTTTCAGTGGTGTGTGTGTGTGTGTGTAGTGTCAACACCCCAGCCTACACCCCATTGCCCTACCTGGTTTGTCAATGTTCCCTTCCCATACATCCCATGCTGTATATATTTCCTTAATTTCAGAAGAAAAATTTTTTACGAAAGAATTGATCCTTTAAAAAATAATTTGCTAAAGTGTCTTGTCTAAATTTTTCTCAACTAAATTCATGTACAACCAGTTTTCTCCAAGCTACTCTGCTGTAAATTACATGTATGTTAATTAACTGAAGTGAATTCGTGCTGTGCAAAAAAAAACACACATTAACATTTGACTCCTGTGTACTTACGGATATAAGCAGTCATGGTCATCTGATAGTTATACCCTCTGGCATCCATATAGTCCCTGTTCAGCTCAAAGGATGCCCGACCATTAGGCGAGACCATCGCTCCTGGCAATGCCGACCCACATACTAGTTTTGTAGCCTGAATAAAATAAGCACAATACAAGTGGGTTAAACAGCTGAGCTGAAACAAAGGTGAGACATGAGGTCTAGTCATACCTGTTCACCAACCAATATGTTGGTGTATTCAAATCAGCCTCTAACACACAGGTGACTATGTGTAAATAATACAGGTTTATTATTACAAACTGTCAACTGGCAAACCTACTGCACCGATTCACATAACATTTATTTCATGTCATGTCATAGGGTTTAACGTGCACATTCAGAACAAGCTGTTGTAGCGCATGCCTGTCGTGGGTGCACGAGCTTGTGAAGCAAGCTCTTTCGTCCAAGACAGAAAGTTGGGGAGGAATGGAGGAGGGACCGCCTGCACTTGCAGATGCAAGGGAGCACCAGCAGTCCGATCAAGATTGGTACATGACATTTGACAGCCCACGATTATATATTACCCACTCGGAAAACCAGGTCTTTCACAAAACGTGGGAGTCCAACTAACTGTAGTGTGCTGGCAGACATTCGGTTCAAAACTAATGTAACAGTTTGTAACAAAGTGACCAAACCACATCACTGTTTGAAGTAGACAAAGGTGAGATAGTTTCAACATATTATTCCATTTTATCCTGCAACCACTGTTTCTATGGACAGAATATGACGACGGATAAAGCAAGGACATATCATGCTACTAGCAGGATATGACTGTTGATGCATAGCTACATTACAAAATTGCTCATCTGACCTCTAGGTCATCATACAATATGGCTGAAATAACAAAAATAATAGCTTTTTCACCTTAATTTTTATGGTTTGCAGGATAAAGATAATAATTAATTAATGATGTCGGATATCTGCTTTATCCTGTTCAGGCCGAATGAGAAATTCCACTTGGCAAAACCTGGCTGAATTTCCCATTCTTACCTTCACACGATACAGCAGATATCCAACATCATTAACTAGTTATTCTCTACATGTATATTAATAATTGTCATTACTGATTTCACATTTGACAAAGACCATATGTGTTTGTGAAAATACTTCACTTTATTATTTAAGTGCATCTGTTAGTGATGCCTATTGGGCTATTTCTCATTCCATCCAGTGCATCATGACTGATATACAATGTATCAAATATCATGGTATGTACTATCCTGTCTGTGGGATGGTGCATATAAAAGATCATTTGTTACTAAATGAAAAAATGTAGCGGATTTCCTCTTCAAGACAAGGTGTCAGAATTACCAAATGTTTTGACATCCAATAGCCAATGATTAATGAATCAATCTGCTCTAGTGGTGTCGTTAAACAAACCAGAGTGGACTCCCTGTTTATAAATACATTGTACCAGATTGTTTTAGAAACAAAGTGGCTTGAATTCTTCTAAAAAATCTCTAACAGTTAAAAAAAGTTAGTTTTGTTTAATGACACCAGTTATTAGCATAAATTTGACACACACCGGGGAAATGCAGTTAAGTGGAATTGACTGTATAAACAAAGAGTCCACTCGACAGGGAATGATTCTAGACCGACAACACATCAGGTGAGCGCTGTACCACTGGGCTATGTCCCACCCCTTTAAAACCAGTTATGAGTAAAACTTGTTTCTACCATATACATCTTTTCTTCTTGTTTTTTTTCTTCTGACTGACTATTTAAATGAAGGAAGGAAGGAAATGTTTTATTTAACGATGCACTCAACACATTTTATTTCCGGTTACATGGGGTCGGACATAATATGGTTAAGGCCCACACAGATATTGAGAGAAAACTCGCTGTCACCACTTCATGGGCTACTCTATCCAATTAGCAGCAAGTGATCTTTTATATACACCATCCCACAGACAGGATAATAAATATCATGACTTTTGTTATGCCTGCTGTGGAGCACTAGCTGGAATGAGAAATATCACAATAGGCCCACCCAGGGGGATTGATCTTAGATCGATCACGCTTCAGGTGAGCACTATACCACTGAGCTTGTCATGTCATGTCATAGGGTTTAACGTGCACATTCAGAGCTAGCTGTTGTAGTGCACGCCTGTTGTGGGGGCAAGCTCTTTCGTCCAAGACAGAAAGTTGGGAGGGGGGGTGTGCCACTGAGCTGCATCCTGCCCTCTATTTAAATGAGTACATGTGGAAACTAACCGGACTTGACGAGCCCTCAAGGATCAGTGTGAGATGCATGTTACAGTCATGACTACATGTGGAAACTAACCGGACTTGAAGAGCCCTCAAGGATCAGTGTGAGATGCACGTTACAGTTATGACTACACATGGAAACTAACCGGACTTGAAGAGCCCTCAAGGATCAGTGTGAGATGCACGTTACAGTCATGACTACACGTGGAAACTAACCGGACTTGAAGAGCCCTCAAGGATCAGTGTGAGATGCATGTTACAGTCATGACTACATGTGGAAACTAACCAGACTTGAAGAGCCCTCAAGGATCATTGTGAGATGCACGTTACAGTTATGACTACACATGGAAACTAACCGGACTTGAAGAGCCCTCAAGGATCAGTGTTAGATGCACGTTACAGTCATCCATGATGAGGCGCTGGAAGGTGACTTCAATTGCCGCCTTGCTGTTCTCGGCCACAAAGTTCAGCTTACACCTCATAGCATTGGCTGTGGTCCCGTCAGCATACAATGTAACGTGCTGGCCCGTCTTCACCGTCATGTAGCCAGCAAAGTTACACTTACCCGGAACATTCATGTCATCTGAAAAATTAGAAGAAAGGAGGATTAAATTTGTTTTAACGACTCCAGAGAAATATATGTATTCTAAACTATGTGTACAGTCTAATGTATGATTATTGCAACTTATGACCTAGAGAAAACCTGCTGCTGTCATATAGACTATTCCTACTGAATAGCAGTGAAAGATCTTATACAGTGAAACCTCTCAAGACAGGACACTCTGTAAACAGGAATTCCCTTAAAACTGGACATTTTACAGAGTCCTTTTTTAAGAAAGAAAGAGAGAAAGAAATGTTTTATTTAACAATGCAATCAACACATTTTATTTACGCTTATATGGTGTCAGACATATGGTTAAGGACCACACAGATTTTGAGAGGAAACCTGATGTTGCCACTTCATGGGCTATTCTTTCCGATTGGCAGCAAGGAATCTTTTATTTGCACTTCCCACAGACAGGATACCACAAACCATGGCCTTTGTTGAACCAGTTATGGATCACTGGTCGGTGCAAGTGGTTTACACCTACCCACTGAGCCTTGCGGAGCTCTCACTCAGGGTTTGGAGTTGGTAACTGGATTAAAAATGCCATGCCTCGACTGGGATCTGAATCCAGTACCTACCAGCCTGTAGACCGATGGCCTAACCACTATGCCACCGAGGCTGGTAGAGTCCCTTTTTAAAAATTGGTACATAATGTAACCTCTCTAAATTGGATTCCTAGCATGTCCGGTTTAGAGGAGTTTCACAGTATATTTGTATGAAGTTGTTCTGCATGTAGTGATAGAAGGAAAAAATATATAAAATGCTAAAAGAAAATTCATTGCACAGTCAGAGTTGTCTTTATTACTGTAGTAAGATTAAATTGGTATGTAATAAATGACATGCCCATTAAATGTAGGTCACAGTGACCTAGTTATATGCAACACACTGCCATATCATGTTATACTTGCATGCAGGATTTGATGATCCTATATGAATTAATTAAAACAAATGTCGCCCAGATAAAGATTTCCCTTAATGTGCAGTAATGTGTGAAATGTGTAAAATTTGTTTTGTCTAGCAACACCACTAGAGCACATTGATTAATTAATCATCAGCTATTGAATGTCAAATACTTGGTAATTCTGACACATAGTCATCAGACGAAACCTGCTACATTTTTCCTAATGCAGCAAGGGATCATTTATATATGTACATCCCACAAATAGGAAGGCATATATCACAGTCTTTAACAAGTTTTGATGCATTGGTTGGAATGAAAATAAACCCCAACAATTAGTTAAATGGATCCACCAAGGTGATTCTATCAAGCAACACAAGCATCTCAAATAAGCTGTCGTGATGACCTAGTTATGATAAATGACACACTACCATCCCATGTTGTACTTGCATGCAAAATTTTATGATCCTATATGAAATGACAAAATAAAGATGGATGTATGGACAACACCATACAACAATATGACCAATGTTTATTTCTATTAAACTACCCCCCTCTTATGTATATGTATATATTTATGTACATGTATATATGTATGTATATGTATGTATGTATAGGTGTATATATGTCAGGGCTCACAATGGAACAAATTTTGGTTTAGCCAATTTTCAGAAATGTAGTGTATTTCATTGAAAATCATTAAAATGTGGTTAATTTTAGGAATATTTTATTAGCCAAAGTCAAATTTTTGTAGCCATTTTGTATAAACATTAGCAATTGGCTAATTTGGCAATGTACAGGGTGAGCCCTGATATGTGTATGTATGTATGTATATATATATATATATGTATATGTAAGTATGTATGTATATGTGTATGTGTACATGTATATATAATGTTCATATGTACTTATAAAAAACACTTCTCCCTTTTCTCCTGGGAAGGGAGAAGTCAGTTAATAGTTATACACTTTTAAATCGAGATTAAGGCTTTAACGAGATCTATTAAAAAATATTATCTGAAATACACTTACAAGAGCTTTCAGCAGTCTGGGCTTTTCCATCAGAGCTCAATAAAAGCATAAGAAGAACTTGAAGTAAATTTAGGCCAACAAGCCCCATGTTGATTTATATTTTGTCTCCAGTGTTGGACGTTTCAATGTCTACATGGCGAGTTTTATCAATCTGAAAAACAAACAGTATGATCACATAAATGATTTTGTTCACAAACACACTGTCAAATCTAGGCCTACTGTAAATGTTATTAACAGCTTGTGGGATTTTACCCCGTGGAAATTAAATGGGTCTTACTAAACATCCAAATACACTGAAATTCACTGATCAAACATTTTTGGTGTCAAGTACAGGTATGATCATTCATCTGGCAATTAATATGATCCATTCTCATCAGCAACCTATGTTACCTTCTTGTTGGAAATTTGGTTAAGCCATCAAGCATAAGGCTGGTAGGTACACTCTTTGCAGCCCAGTACCGGCTTCCACCCGGAGTGAGTTTTAACGACTCCGTGGGTAGGCGTAAGGCCACTACACCCTCTTCTCTCTCATTAACCACTAATATAAACAACTAACTCACTGTCCTTGATAACTGAGGTGCGTGCCCAAGACACCGTGCTTGAACCTTAATTGGAAGGAAATGTTTTATTTAACAACACACGTAACACATTTAGTTATGGTCATATGGTGTCAGACATATGGTTAAGGACGACACAGATAGACAGAGAGGAAACCCACTGTTGCCAGTTCCTGGCCTATTCTTTTTGATTAGCAGCAAGGGATCTTTTAAATGTTATATGCACCATCACACTAACATGACAGTACATACCATGGCCTTTCTTACACCAGTTGTGGAGCACTGGCTGGGATGAAAAATAGCCAAATGGGGCCACCAACGGGGATCGATCCTAAACCAACCATGCATTGAGCGAGCATCTTACCACTGGGCTACGTCCTACCCCTGAACCTTAATTGGATATAAGCAACAACAACAAAAAGTTGAAATGAATGTAAGGAAATTTGAAACTAGAGTAATGACTGGTTATGACTAATCTGTTATGATAACTATAAACTCAGAAACTCCATTTAAAAATATGCATGTTTAATGAGTTTTTATTTGTTGAGTTTAAATTATATTTTTTATTTCAATCCTATCTAGAGCACACTGATTTATTAATTATTGTCTGTTGGATATTACACAATTGATATTTTTTAGATATATTCTTTATGTGAAAAATTGCTACTTGTTCCATTTAGTAGTCAAGGATTTATATATATATATATGCACAGTACCTTTATCACCTCTGGCCTACGAGCATTCAAAATATGTGTAAACCAAAATGTGTTAACCAAAATCAGCTTTAGGCAACTCATTAATGTGTAAATGAATTTTTTTTAAAGTTATATGTAAAGTTTGACTGTCATGAAATATATGCGGACGAAACTTTCAATGTCAACATTTTAAAAGACCTACAGGTAGTACTAAACCAAATAACGTCCAGCTGGGTCAAAGTTTGAGGTACACCCATCTTTTGATAGAGAAGTGAACATCACAAGTCCTGTGATTGGTTATAAATGTGAGTGTGTTAGGTGTAAAATATAATAGTTTCATCTTGGTAAAATAAATAAGCAATTTTATTTATCTAGTACCAATATGTCAAGTAGCCTTGTGCTAGAAGCCTGTACAGGGTACCTGTAAAAAAAGTGCTCAAATTTTGTGCATAGTCATAGACGTTACCTGTAATCTCAGAACCAAGCACCTGGACCCCCAATTTTCTCTGGTTCACTTTAAGTGTGAGGGGTGGTAGTATTTATATCTGTGGCGTTTATGTCAATGGATATGCTGCAGGTGGGAGTTTTAGCCACATATGTTACTATTGTTGTCTATGGGATTTGATTTGGTAGTATACACCCTACATTCTTATTTCACAGTATATTTACCTCTAAAAATATGTTCTTTTAAAATATTCAACAATGCTAATCAATGGCCAGTAGACATTTAGGTCAAGGCTTTTAGAATGTTTACAAACTCCGCCACCATTCACTAGCCCTACTTTGCTTTATATAATTTTACTAATAGTAACAATTGAATATGCTACCTAAAGAGGAAGATGGAGATTAAAAACACTAATATTGTGGGGCAGGATATTCATATTTATAAAATACTTAAATGCAGCATTTGACAACAAAAAATAGATATTATCACTAGCCATCTGGCATGGCAATATTAGTTATTTACTAGCTAATCCAACATTAAATATCACTAGTCATGGGAGTGGGGCTACCATAATCTAGAACCCCTGATTTTGGTACAATTATTTGCTAACAAGTGTCATATTAGTTTTAAATTTTTTGATTAAAGTACAAATGCTCAATTCTGTGGTCAAGTAAACCAACAGGTCATTTTTTTTTAAACTTATTAAAGTGAGACAAGTTTGGTATCATTTGAAAGGTTATTATCTCTAGTGTCAAATATTACATTAATCCTTTTACAGTAGACGTGTTTTAGTCACTTATAATGCAACTAATGCATCAACTATGAATGCAGCAATATTTTATAACAAATTCTATTAACACATTGATCAGCATATTTTTTAGACATAAGTGAGTAGAAATAAAATTCTTAATAGTACAGAAATAATCCCAGACATGTCCTTTGCTAATTGACATACATGTAATATATGAAAGACACATTTATATTTCAAGCAGACTTTTATCCATAATATTTACATATGTTACTTATGTGTATGTATGACACCAAAATATAAAACATTTTAATCTCCACTTCTGCTAACTGATTGTAAAATGTTACTAACTGAAATGCAGTATTAATGTTATATAGTTGATTAAAAATGTAAAAACAATTACTGCATATGTAACAATTGTCATGCTACTGCGGTGCTACTGTACGTGGTACGTCTGACACCATAAAACATATTTATGTTTTCCTATTTTGAAACTAAGTATTGATATTTATGCAATACCAGTGTGATACATTTTTTTCTAATTAGAGCCAATTATAACCATCAGTATTAATGTTTTATCCATATAAGTGGATTAACAGGAATTTATCAGTGTGCAAAAGGGAGCTTCCTGCCAAAAGTGTTAATTATGTTTTAAAAGGTAAAAATTATACTTGCAACTAACTGTTCATCTCCATAACAAAATAACAAACACAGTAACTGCATTTACTGCCAGAATTATTCAAACTCATAACAAGATAATTTTTTTTTTTTTTTTTTTTTTGGTTTGTTTAACGACGCACTCAACACATTTTAATTACGGTTATATCGGCGTCGGACATACGGTTATGTCGAGAAAAAACCCCAGTGGTCAGCTGACGGGGATCGATCCTAGACAGACCGCGCATCAGGCGGGCACTCTACCACTGGGCCATGTTGCCCGCTCATAACAAGATAAATGCGACATCACATTTAAGCAAACCACTTTTACATTCAGTTACTATTTTGAAATTTTCTAGTTAATTTTAGTGATTATGTGTGGAATCAATAAATATAAAGTTACTTATCACAATTAAATGCAAAAAATATGTCTCTTACACCGTGTTCAGGTCCATAGTCACTAATAGCTGCCACAGCCACAGTTACCATCATCTTACATACCTTTAGAATAATGAAAGTTTTTCTGTGGTGCCGTCATTTCATAGTCATTTGTAGATGTACACTAGTCACAAGGTGGCCTCCTTGCCCACCCACCCCACCTCACCCCATATAGTAATGGGGATTACCTTGAATTTATGAATGGTGTTCATCTTTGCACTGAACTAGTACAGTTTATGGCTAATATTTAAGATTTCTTTCAAAATAAAAAAAAACTGCTTAAAAAAAAAACATAGCCAAGAGAGAGGTTCATCCCCACCCTCCTGTGAAGCACCTGGCAATTGTTTTCATTTTTTTCTTCAAAAAACACACTAAATTAACAGACTGAACAGGTACAGTTGTCGGGATGTCACAGTGTGATAGTTAAAGTTATGTTTAATGACATCACTAGAACACATTGATTAATTAATCATTGGCTATTGGATGTCAAATGTTTGGTATTTCTCAGTAGTAGTCATCAGAGGAAAACTGCTATATTTTTCTTAATGCAGTAAAGGATATTTTAGATGCATATTCCCACCACAGACAGGAAAGCACATACCACAGCCTTTGACAAGTTGTGGTGCACTGGTTAGAACGACAGTGTGATATAGATAACTCCACCTGATATATAGGAGTTGCACATATTACAATAATCATAGTATCATCCATGCACATGTGATTCTGTATGCAAAGACCAATTTATTGCTCAGTCTTTGTAGAGTTTTGCTTAAGGGTGAGACTTACATATTATATACAATCAAGCCTTGAAATCCATTTGGTGGAGTTGTAAGAAATCTTTTATTAGTTGGAAATAAATGCTAAAATGTTAGCAGTTTTAAACATTAAATTCTTAATTATATTTCTTATTATGCTTATAACAAATGTGGATTTGAAAGCTTGTGATTTGCATGCATATTATCACCAGACTTTGCCGTTTCTCGCTACCCATCACTCTCCAGGATGAAAATAAAGTTTAAGCACTTTCCAGGGTTTTCCTATATGTTGACTAGATGGTAAATGTAACACATATTATACATATCATTATAATTGTAATGTTGTCAGATGTTGTATGCTAGCATGTGTTACATAATGTATATATCATACGGATATGCTGACTAATACTGTCTATGGTAAGTATAACATATACATATCATTATAATTGTAATGCTGTCAGATGACATATACTAACATGTGTTATATAATGTATATACCATACAGATATGTTGACTATAGTAAAAAAACCCACATATTATTATGACCATAGCAGATTACCAATCAGTGATTCTCCTGTAAAGCTTTGAAACCAGGAAGTGTCTGTGACTGACTAATTATAGACTAATAATAGTAATATTATGTTTACATTCTCATGATTTTGCATAAAAATGCACCAGTTGACAGTGACAAAACGTAATACAAACAAAGCATTACCGATGTTACATACTTACAAACATAAACAACTACAGTCATGTCAATACAATCTTATTGTTATGAACAACACAACCAAAATAAACTAAGCATTGCTGACCTGTCTGTTGAGATCTCGTTGACAAAACCAAAATGCATCTAAATCTAGCACTTCTAATTTATGTCTGCTTTACAGCCATACTTATTATTTACCTAAATACTAGTAAATTTCATAATTAGAAATCAACTAATTACAATTTACACC
>JAECMU010061451.1:0-10117 GCA_016106625.1 Dracogyra subfuscus
TGAGTGCTCCGCAAGACTCAATGGGTAGGAGTAAACCACTTGCACCGACCAGTGATCCATAACTGGTTCAACAAAGGCCATGTTTTATGCTATCCTGCCTGAGGGAAGCGCAAATAAAAGATCCCTTGCTATTAATCGACATAAGAGTAGCCCATGAAGTGGCGACAGCGGGTTTCCTCTAAAAAATGTGTGTGGTCCTTAACCATATGTCTGACGCCATATAACCGTAAATAAAATGTGTTGAGTGCGTCGTTAGATAAAACATTTCTTTCTTTCTTTCTTTTTTTCAAAGTAACGTAAGGTAAGATCACGTCGTCTGATCCTCACATTGACCATCATATAAATCTAAATCCTTGATTTCAAATCTGAAAAAAAACCCCACACTTAATTGTTTTTCTCTTCTTTCTTTTTTCTTCTAAACCTTTCACAAATACAAACAAAAACCTATTTTAAATCCCTCTATTTCCTCTGACTGACGCTGTAAAACATTGAAGAAATACCGCCGTACATTTTTCAGATAGCGCGTATGCAATGGTGCAAAACAAATCTTGGAAATAACCATCATCATTGGGGGAGAGATTACCCGGTCTTGTTAAGGCGCTGTCGGGAGTGTTCGGCCAGAGTTCACACACACGTTGCTCACGCGTGTGATTGTTGATTTGACGTCGTCAATGCCCGGGTTGTGTCGCTCACACTTCGGGAGAGGTGTCGTCGCCGTCGACAAATTACCTGCCCGTTCCCAGCTATCGGCGACGTGCGTTCTTTTGGAAGCCAAGCCGACGGTACCGCCCACCTGATTAAAGAACGAGCCAGGCATCGTTCGTGGGAATGCAGAGTGGCGCGGTTTGTGTTATAATTTAGATTTAATTTGTTAGGGAGGGGGGTGGGCAGAATCGTGTACTGACAAGTTTAAACAGAGACAGTGAAAGTGAGAAAGGGGTTAAAGGAAGGGTAGGGAGAATTAAAGAAAAACAAAACGACAGAAACACGGGAAAGAAAGACAGCTAGAGAAAAATATTGACAGAAAACAAGACACAGGCAGAGAGAAATACAATAAGCATACGAGACAGGGGTGGAAAGGGGCATATGCCCATCCCTATCCCTCCCTCTAGGGTTGGAGCAAATCCTCAAATTCGGGCAAAATTAGCTTGCCTAAAACCAGAGAGAATGTTTGTTTGTTTGTTTGTTGTTTTTTTTTTTTTGTTGTTGTTTTTTTTTTTTTTTTTTTTTACGACGCACTCAACACATCACAATGACGGTTATATCGGCGTCGGACATAGGTTATGTCGAGAGAAAAAAAAACAATGGTTAGCTGACGGGGATCAATCCTAGACCGACCGCGCATCAGGCGGGCACTGTACCACTGGGCTAAGCTGCCCGCTACCAGAGAGAAAGACACACACGCACACGCACACTGAAAAAGCGACGGAGAACGAGAAAGAGATAAGACAGAGAAAAAGTGATAAAAGAAACTGGGAGAGATGAGAGTGAGTAAGAGAAGAAGAAAGTTTTAAAATGTTCTTTTGTTTAACGACACCACTGGAGCACATTGCTTAATTAATCATCGGTTATTGGATGTCAAACATTTGGTAATTCTGACACAAAGTCATCAGAGAAAATCTGCTTCATTTTTCTTAATGGTCAGGTCAGGTCATAGGGTTTAACGTGCACATTCAGAGCAAGCTGTTGTAGCGCACGCCTGTCGTGGGTGCAAGTGCTTGCGAAGCAAGCTCTTCCATCCAAGACAGAATTTCTTAATGCAGCAAGGGATCGTTTTATATGCACTTTCCCACAGACATGAAATCACAGACCGCCAGACATACGGCGTAATATTAAATTACTAATCTTAAGAAAAGCTGGACAATACGTAGACATATTGATAGAATTGCACCCCCTCCCCCACCCCCTACCCCCATAAAGGTAGATGGATGCTGCCGAAACGCCGAGTACAAATTAATTTAGTTAGTGAGTATTTTATCTTTTACAGGTTACATGGCTTAATGTTGAATTCCATGCTAACGCAAGTATATTGGCATGAAATATATAATAGTAAACTGATATCTTCCTAAACACATGTTGCACCCTGAGGGCAAGAATCGCAAATATGAATCACATTCCCTCTGACATTGTATCCCGTAACAACATGGTAAATTGCTCATATTGTTTGTATGTAACCTGGCGTACCGCCGTGTTGACAAAGTCCTTTAAGGTTACAATGTGTCCAAAGAAATCTCCTGTGGGCTTATTATTATACAGGGCGACAAATGGACTGTTTAGGACAAAACACGAAAGTGAACTAGTTACTGCTACATAGGTTGTTGTTGGCTGGTTTTGGGTTTTTTACATCAACTTTACTCACCAAGAACAGGAGACACGCGAGATCGCTTACCATGTTAAACTGAATAATGGTGTTCGATCCTGTTGAGTGGTCTACCGCACGTGGTTCAGATAACTGGAGAAGAGAAAATTCCGTCGTTACATAGACTACTCCATTCCTATTTAGGATAAGTGATGGACTCTCTCCTATCTTGCACAGAGATACACAATCCGAACGACAAAACTGCGAACAAGACCGTATCTTTGCATAGCGGGCAGCATAGTCCAGTGGTACAGTGCCCGCCTGATGCGCGGTCGGTCTAGGATCGATCCCCGTAAACTAACCACTGGGTGTTTTTCTCGACATAACCATATGTCCGACGCCGATATAACCGTAATTATAATGTGTTGAGTGCGTCGTTAAACAAAACAAAACAAAAAACAAAACAAAACAAGTATCATTGCATCAGAAGAGTCGAATGGGAATTTAGCAAAATAGTGGATCCCATGGATCTCTCGTCTATAGGAGGACAGCCATTCCCGCGGAGATCTATTACTGGATAATACATCCTTCCACAAACTGAGGTCCGTCCTAGACTTTAGGCCCGTTCTTATAAACATTAGCGTCTAGACTCAAATCTTTAATGACGTCATAGTAGGAGTATGCGAAGTATTAAACATGCAAATTTTATCATTAATACATAACATAAATACTTACTTGATCCATTCATTTATCTTGAAGAAGGTCCTCCACCACAGTGTGTGCATTGTCAGTGTGCTCACCTTAAAGTGGCATTCCTGAGTTTGCTGCAATGTTTAAGATGTTGTCAACTAAAATATACTTTTTAACGATTGTAATTACATATCAAATATAGTTTTGTTGCAATAAATATCGGATATTGTATATTGAACATGTTTTTGTTTGTTCTAATATATGTATTAGGTTAAATTTCATTTTATTTCCAAACATGTTTTCGTTGTTCTTACATACGAAATTATTTGAAGACCAAATCCATTTTGGGTTTCCTACAACTATTAAGACGACCAAAAACACAATGATATTCTAAACAAGAAAATATATTTAATACGTAAGTTTAATCGTAGAAATATTTTATTAGTCAGAAACAGCTTACAATGCACCAAACTCAGGAATGTCCCTTTAAAGACACTAGAAAAGATATTTTTTGACAACGAAATGTGATGGAATCATTTCAATTCCATCTAGAATTTTTATTACAATTTGTTTTGTGATATTGACTTTTATTCTAAATTTTAATTTTATATATCTATGATATTTGCATTTTTGAACAGTTCTTTACTCTGTGTTTTTATTTAACTGTTGAATTTATATATTGATTTTGCTCATCACTTTAGTTTTCAATTTACCATAGTTTGACACCAAATAGCCGATGTATTTTTCGTGCCGGGGTATCGTTAAACATCCATTAATTCATTCATTTACATAACATAAACTGGTTTTGTGCAACAAAAGTTCAATGGTTATTATTGTAAACGTTCAAAATTCAGCTTGGAAATGGGACGCTTTTTTGTTTTGTTTTTAACCTCCCGACAAACTTCGACAAATTAAAGGGACATTCCCTAGTTTGCTGCAATGTTTCAGATGTTATCGACTAACAGACTTTTTGACGACTGTAATTTCATATCAAATATGTTTTTCTGTATAAATTGTTAGTGGCTGTATATTAAATGTGTTTCTGGTCGTTCTAATATTTCATTTTATTTCCTGAAAACCATTTTGTCGTACGTACGAAATTATTTGAACACAAAATCCAGTTTGGGCTTCTTACAAATATTATGACGACCAGGAACACATTGAATATACAGACACTGATATTCTAAACAAGAAAATATATTTAATGTGTAAGTTTAATCGTAGAAATATTTTATTAGTCGGAAAATCTTACAATGCAGCAAACTCGGGAATGTCTCTTTAAGACGTAAATTAGAAACATCTGCCAATTGTGTTTTACTGTTTTCGCAAACGAGCTTTGAGACGTTTTCGAAGGTACCGCTTGAAGAGAAAATTCTGTCGTTACATAGGCAATTTCTGGACAGTCCCCTATCTTATACATATATACGAAATCCGAACGACAATATCTTCATCTGTGATCAAGACCGTATCCCAGCACAAAACAGAGTCCAATGGATATTTGGCAAAATAGTTGTTGATTCCACGAATCTCTGTCTAGTGCCTCGTCTGTAGGAAGACAGCTATTCCCTAGGACATTTTTTTTACTAGTCATTACATCATTGTGACTGCCATAAAGAGGACTGCCACTCCCAGACTAGTTTACTGAATTAAACCTAGAACAGTACCGAGCTCAACAAACACCAACAAAGACCCAAATGTATTAAAACTAATAATGGATTAAATCCCATTATTAGGATTAGGTAAATATACATTTGCGTAAAGTGGCCTGCCAGGAATTATAGTTCGATTATATCAAATCCTCAGCAAGCACACAAAGGAATGTTGGGATCTGATTAGAACATTTAATGATCAATAACTCCGTGCTCGACATTTATAAGTCAAATTTACAAGTGTGTCTGACAAAATATATATGCGCATTGATCGTTAACTGGACTAAACCTGGGATGTAGCATACTGCAGATCTCATTTTAATTGTAATATATTGTAATTGCAGGTGATAGACTAAGATGTTGTTTCAGAAAGAATCCAGAGATAATATAACTAAAACTAATCTGTTCCTGACAATACAGACTACATAATATTACCCGGCCATTTTAATACGCCATGCTCTTGTCATTAAAAACATGGCGTCAAAGGATGACGTCATGGCGCGTGCCAAAAGATCACATGGGTGGGCTTCTCGCGCAGCTGGACACCAGCTCGGGTATTCGCATAATGACCTCTCATTGACCTATTGGCCATAACTGCCTCGTGTTCATTGTAAGCTATCGTAACATACGAATCTCGGCGTTAATGAACCAACACCAAGCATATGTTTACACGTTTGTGTTCGCTTGACCCGTTAGCGGCTCAACGCATTGGAAACATCAAACATTTAATTGGTGCCAAGCCCACGATCTCTTTAAGGCTATTGATTTACAGAAGCAAACTTTGTTAGACAAAAATTCGTGTTTGACTTTTCCGGGATCAAATTAACCAAAAATACAAAACGATAAGAGATCAAAGAAAAAATGACCCTTTTATAATTCCTTCATACGGAACAGGCAGGAGGAAGTATGAGACACGCCTCCAACCCTTTTTCAGACCAAGCCTGTAGTCGGTATTTTGGTGTGCAGTTGTGAAAGAGACCATGAAAGAAACTTGAAAGTATGTACAAAGAATGCCAGTTAATAGAAAATAAACAAATGGATATATATCAGGTGTTAATACACCTCGAAACACGATCCCATTCGCATGTCTGGGTAATAAGTACATACGATTAATTTGGCAGTTTTCCAATTTGCTCGTTGGAAACTGAATGACGCATGATAGAGAGTTGTGGAGACAATTAGGACAGAGCAAGAGAAAATAGTCACTGATTTGCCATTAGTTCTTCAACACTAACGTGTTCATTTTAGTGTTCATAATAAATTGATATTGCGTTTTCGTTTTTTTTAATTATTATTTGTATAAAGTAACGTAATGAACTACAAAATAAGTGCAAATATTAATTTAGCTTTCATTAAGTTATTCAAAATATTCAGTTAGAAGGAAGGAAGGGAATGTTTTATTTAATAACGCACTCCACACATTTTATTTACGGTTATATGGCGTAAGACATATGGTTAAAAACCACACAGATATATATAGAGTCCACCGATGGGGATCGATCCCAGGCCGACCGCGCAGCAAGCGAACGTTTTACCACTGGGCTTTACCAAATATTCAGTTAGATGCCTATTACAATATATATATATATATATATATATATATATACACACTAGTATATACATGTATATTTTTACAAGTGGAGTTGTTTAATTTATAATATAATATAGTATAGTATAGTATAGTATAGTATAGTATAGTATAGTATAGTATAGTATAGTATAGTATAGTATAGTATAGTATAGTATAGTATAGTATTATGCGAGTATAATATATTATTTTTATTCCTAATATATATTGACGATACCGAAATACACGAGGGTAATAATTTCTTTATCATACAACCTGTGCACAGATTTTAAAAGAAAGAAGTGAAGTTGTAACTATTATATTTCTTTTCTTTTTTATCTTTTATTTTAATGTTCTTTTATTTGTATAATATTATCGCCTCATAACTCTGTACTGAGTGGCTTTTAAAATGTTATGTATATTGTTTTATATTTTTATATAACATATATGTAATTTTTTTTAAAGGTGAGAAGGGAATAAGATATTAAATTGAACTGAAAATATAATCTCAAACTTAATACAACGTGTTTTTGTAAACTGTACACGCAACGTTAATTCTAGTCCGCCATTACAAGATATTCAAATGACATAAGAATATGTGGCGCCGTGTCTTTTTGAATGGAAATGACGTCAAACTCGAATGACGTGAATTTGGATGTCCTTACATCAAAACAAACTAAGGCTTAACGGTATTTTGTATGTTTGTTTATTTTTCTGAACGCTGGACAGCTTTCAGAGTCAAATTGCCATTGAAATGTTTTTATTCGATGAATATGAATGCATACGTCAGTTATGGAGTGTCACACAAGTACGTTTGCTTAAATGTCAATAAGCCTAGTGCCGTGATCACGATTAATTTACATCTAATTTGCAAAGTTATCAAATTCTTATAGTATGTGATCTTAAAAATATCACATACTTTGATTGCACTGAAATTGTAAGATATTATATGATAAAATATAATATATTGGAAACTGACTTAAGTGTGTTCTGTATTGTGATTGGTTAATTACATTCTTTTTCCGGGATCAAATAGAAAATAACACCCGAAAAGCTAATGACATCATTAGAAAGTGACGTCCCTAGCAGTTGGAACATAAATACACAAAAAATACTCGAAAACATATTGAAATGAATAGCTAGTCAGTTGACTAAATATTTGTCTACCTAATAAAATGAATGAAGAAATACATGTAAATAAATAAAATTTAATAAATAAATATACAAACATTTGTAGAAAACTATAATACATAAAATTAAAGAGATTACACTGAATTTACTACTTTTAAAATATGTTTTCGACTAAAATTACACATTAGTTAATTTGTTCATGCTCTGAATTTCAGTGTCTGTATTGTGGTGTCATAAATTTGTAATGACACAAACTGAATTATACACAATAATAACTTTGTATGTAAAAAAATATATTTAGGGACATAGCACTGCAACCATTATGACGACGGCAAGCACATGAGTATATAGACACATATATATGAGGATTCGTCACGGGGTTTTTTTTCATATGGGAAAATATCAACCGAGTCTATATTAGTTGTCGAGGCTCTGCCGAGAGAAATACCGATCAACTAGACGAGGTTGATATTTTCCATATTAAAAAACGCGAGTAGCGAATTCCATTTATCCAATGACACTTCTAAAATAACATTTTAATTAAAATTTTAGTAAATCACAGTGATAAATCTTTGAAAACGTTGCGCTCAGGTGCACAGGTCTTGTTGGCTTGTAAACATAAACAGTTTATTATTTGCCAAAAAATATACATTTTGTAGGCATACAAACATATTTACAATAAAATAATACATTGTACACATTGCGGGGAATGGTGAGGTCTACAGGATAGACCTATTAAAAGTTATCACAGTCGATAGTAAAATACAGTAATGAAATAAATAAATACATAAGTAAAAACATACTCATAATTCAAGGTTGTCTGTTCTATGTGTGGTAGCAGTCATCAAGTATTTACACAGTTTAAAAGGTTTTGTTAGTGGGAAAAATGTTATAATAGCTGTCTCTGTAATTCCAATTTTGTTTTCTTGGATATACAATATTATTTATATTCTTGATAAAAGTTTTTGTGAGATTTTTGTAAATTTTTGAGAATATACGTGAAACCGTGATGGTGAAAGAGTAATTTTTAGAAATAACTATTTCTTTCCCACGGAGAGATTGCACAAATTCTCTGTCTTACAACGTAATGATTTAATAATCGAAATTAATTTGTAATAATTCAACATTTTATAATGTAACCATTCACTAATATAAATTAATGTCTTAATGCAAATGTTTAATAATCAAACTTATTATAATGCAATTTATTAATAATCAAAATTAATACTTATAATGCAACTTTGTTGAGAATCAAAATTAATATTTTGTCATGAATTTTTTTATAATCAACATCAACGTCTCATAATGCAACTTTTTAATAATCAAACTTATTTCTAATAATGCAACATTTTAATAATAATAAAAAAATAATGCCTAATAATGCATCTTATTTTGATATGGTAATACGGTTTTGCCGTTCAGATTTAATAACTAAAACTAATGTCTTATAATGCAAAATTTTTATAATAAAAATTAATGTCTGATATTGCAAACTTTTAATAATCAAAATGAAAGTCCTAGTGCAACATTTCTATAATCAAAATTAATGTCGTAAAATGCAACTTTTTAATATTTAAATCTAATATCTTATAGTGCAACTTTCTAATAATAAGAATTAATGTTTTAAATGTAACTTTTTAATAACTAAAATTAATGTCTTATAATGCACAGTTTTCACTTTCTCTTAGGTTTCTTGATTTCTCTTAGGTCGGATTTCGGCTATAAACACAGATAGGAACATACATAGTATGGGACGGACAATTGTCATGTGACTCATCCAAAAGCATCACCACCACCCAAAAACACCCACACTAACCCCCCTTTTTAACCCCACCAAAAACAAAAAAAAACAGCAACAAAAAGGAAAAGTTGCCTGTTTAATTTTTTGAAAGTCCACTTTTCCTAGTTGAAGAATGAAACAGATCCTATATTACTGTACCCTGACATATTTTTACTACCCCCCCCCCCCTCCCCAATCCTTTCAATTATTTAGGCTAGGTACGTACGGCTATGACCATGGGTTTGCTATCCAGGCGCCGGACAGCCTAATTTGACACGCGCGCGTGACGCTTACGTAAAGAACAGACCACGCTGACCAAGTGCCATGTCAGGTCACGGTGACCCGTGTCATCTTTACCTACACCCCGTGTTCAGCAACAATACTGCCAGTTACAGGTCGCGGAAGGGATCGAAATTATCTAACACCGTGCATGTAACGGTACTTACACCGACCGATAGGCGCTTCGTCCTTTGGTAACGTGAGGCTTAAAGTTGTTTCACGAAGGTATGCGTTCAATTTCTAATGCAATTAAATCCAATAGTTATTATCTATATATACTGTATGCGAAAATTGGTGTATTATAAACAATGTTCTATTATTAAAGGAAAACAATTAAATATTTATAATAAAATAGATGTACACAAATGTTTAATACACATAATATACTTGTCAGTGAAAAGCACACACACAATTTCAAGATAAAAAATTTAAACTAGTAATATTTACTTTTTAGGCATGTATAGCATCTTTTTCGAATATTGTTAATCATAATTCGCCACATAAATTTAACATTACTTTAGTTTTCCTTCCGTTTCCCGTTTTTTTTTGTTTTGTTTTTTTTGGGGGGGAAATAGTTGGAATATTATTTTCTTATTTTATTCTTTCCATTTTTTTCTTTTTTCAATTGGTTTGTTTTTCTCTTTTTAAATAGTAGCAATAATTCTGCTATTTTTTTATCATAAATTAACGTTTGTGTTACTTTTTGTTTATATATATATATA
>JAECMU010061461.1:0-12207 GCA_016106625.1 Dracogyra subfuscus
GAAGTCTCCCTCTCAAAATAAATTCCCACAAGGAAAGCAAGGACCAATGCTTATTGCACCTGCGGAATGCAGTACTCATCTTCAAATGGACAATTCCACAAGAAAAATCAATACATAGTTATCTAACATTGTTCAAAATGAGATGCTTTAAGGGCAAATCCAAGATACATGGCTACTATGAAGAGATTATATTTCACTGCACAACAATGTTATCACTGGAAATTGCCACAGAACAAATCAAGACAAGAGAAATGCATTTCTTGCAATAGCAGTTTATTTTTGCTTCAAAATAATATCTGTAACAAATTACATGTACTTGTTTTATATATATAATCATGTAAAAAAAAAATTGTCTTATTTAATGACACCACTAGAGCACATTCATTAATGAATCATCAGCTAATGAATGTCAAACATTTTGTAATTTTAACCTGTCTTCTGAGGAAATCCACTGCAATTTTTAAACAGAGAATAACTAGTTAATGACGTCTGATGTCGGCATTATCCTGTGAAGGTAAGAATGAGAAATTTCTCTTTCGGCCTGAACAGGATAAAGCAGATATCCAACGTCAGTATCTAGTTATTATTTTTATCCTGCAGACCATAAAATTAAGGGGGAAAAGCTATTATTTCTTCCACTTTGTACGAAGATCTAAGAGGTCCAATGAGCAATTTTGTAATGAAGCTATGCATGTGACGTCATAAGAGCGATGTCAAAAGTCGTAATCTGCTAGTATAAGTCTATGACTTTGCCTTAATCAGTCATCATAATCTGTCAATAGAAACACTGGTTGCAGGATAAAATCATGTATACAATGGTTGAAAGGTGCAATATGTCAGGGTTTGATACAAGAAGTGGTTGAAAAATGATGCTTATATGTAAACCATGTATGGTATATAAAATGACAATTAAAATTTTACATAAACTGTATTATATTATTGTATCTACAGATATGCAAAACTCATTTTATCTGATGAGCCATGGCCGATATCTACAACACTTCAAATGCTAAAGTTTTAATCAACAATATACACAATGTTTTTTTTGCTTATGATACAAGATTCATGAAAATGTCCTGAAATGAAAACGTAAAACTTGCATTATTATTATGATGGCTACAATATACACATACAGGAGAGTGATTTGTTGGTGTTTTTCTAAGCTGCCTTTTATAGATGAAAAATGTTTGTGCTGAAAATATTCATACCCATCTGCAACATGCATCAAACAAATGTGATCACAACTGCCAGGAATACTAGCTCAGTCCAGCTTTGTCAGTTATTGCCATTGACATATTGTACAATTCAGATTGTTCATGTTTGAATATAATATCTAGAGTATCAAACTGAATTCTTTTCATTTACCTATACCAAGCAATTATTTGATATATGTTTATGATGCCTGTGAGGCTCTTGAATAGTAATAATTCATGATAATGCCAATATATACTGTTTAGGTTTCCATGCACCGTCTATGTAATAAGTACAGAAAAAATGGATGTGTATAATTTTGATGCCATGGTCATAAAAACATTTTAAATGTTAGAAATATTGATTAGATGTGGACACAAACAAGCAAGACAGAAGAAAGTGAACAGTGGCTTTGGGAGGGGGGGGGGGGGATGGCAGTGGATGAACGATGGCTACATGGTAGCACAAACACTAATAGTAAAATTGAGAGCAGATTTTATAATGGGTGAGGATCATGAAACCCTGAACAATTTTGAAAATTAGATGCTCTAAACACTAATTCATAAAAGTTTGTTAATATTTGTAAAACAAAATTTGTTGTAATAATCCTCCGTATAGAACTCTTTGTTCCATTTTATAGCATACAAATTAATACACAAATTAATACACAACTTTGCCACAATCATAATTTTTAACAAAAATGACACAGATAATAAACCCAATTGGAAAAGATATGAAACAACATATAATGTATGTTGTAACATTACAAAAAATGTCAGTTCGAAACCAAAAATTAATCGCAATGGGTGAAATGGTGCAACTCAAAAAGTATATTGGTCTGTGATGCGCCAAAATGTCCAGGTTTTAACTTGAAACATACCAATTCTTATTGTCATAAAATAAAGAACTTACATGTACAAAACAATATATTTTCAAATTACCAGTTCTTTCAAGAAACCAAACATTTAACAACAAGTAACCATCTCACAAAACTGTTGACTGAAGTAAGCAAAAATTGTAACACTTTTTATCGTAGCACTAGGTTTTCTTTTCCAACATGTGTATTGGAACACATGCTGGATTGTGAAAGGCATGGTAAACTTCATAATCATCGATGTCTTCTACCACTGTAAGGACTGAAGCGCATATTTGAAATCATATGTCTTGCCCTGGAGATAATAATATTTTTTCTTGCTTGGAAGCTACTTTCATTGAAGTTGTTTAGTTCCTGATAATAACGTCTGCTTGACTGCATCCCATGGAAACTTCTACCTCTACGTGAATCCATACTGGACTTCTTAGCACCATGAAAGGCAAAGTTCTGGTTGTCAGAGAACCAACTGTCGTTCGAGTGAAGCCTGTGAGAGGAGACACTGTGGGTCGGTCCCATACTAAAGATAAGGTCCTGTCCTTGATCACAGACTTGATGGTCACGGTTCTGTCCAAACCCAAACTTCCAGTTATGTCCTTTACCGGTGCCTTGATGTTTGCGGCCCGGTCCCAAGACAGAATTACAGACCTGCTCTCTGCTAGTGTCTTGATGGTCTCGGTTCTGTCCCAACCCAAACTTAAAGTCTGGTTCTTTTTCGACAGCTTGACGCTTATTACTGGAGCACGTCACTCCCCATGCATCAGTGATGTGTGAAAGAATTAGATTTGTGATTATTCTGTGCGCCAACATGTCCCAGTGCACACCATCTTGTACCCGTCTGCTCATCTGATGTCTCAAATAATAGTGAAGGTCTAGCACGTCACAGTTCTGGTTCACAGCTATCTTTGCAGCATAGAAATTGGCTTCCAAGATGTCCAGACGCAGGGTACTGTTCATGAAGGCAATCTCTGGGATGAGGAATCCACCACGTGCATTCTTTGAAATAGGCATAGTCGTGTTCCATATAAGCAGGCAAGCTTCTGGCAGAACTTCATTGAACCGAGCAAACAGTATTTTCAAGTTCATCTTATACTCCTCTATGGATGAAGAACCATATCTGTAAAAGAGGTAAGCAACTTAAAAGGGAGGATCAACTCAAATATGAGGCTGATGTGTTGGAAAGATGCATACCCAGATGACCAACACATACTGACACTTTAAGAAATAAAAAACACATAATTTTAGAGTTGATAAAAAAAACCTTGATTATTCCTGCTAACTGGGGGCAGCCATTTTGTGTAATTTTTGTGACGTCCGGTGGTATAGCTTGGGGCAAAATGATGTTAGTTCCGTCCAACGGCTCTATGCACAGTGTAAACAAACACCAATTTATGACAAGGTGCTTCACTTTGGTCAACCTGACATGTAAAACGACATAAATGACTTAATAGTATAATAAACAATCAATAGAAGAAAAAAACATTTATATTATTAAGCCAATAGCTTGGGTATGTTTAAGCAAATATGACCACTCACGATATCCAAATGATAATTTTCTTTTCTTTGGAACCAATTAATTGGTCAGTTTTGTGATCTTAGATCAGAAAGTCTTCTTAATCAAGGGTTTTACAGAATTACTTACAGTAATAAAGCAGGATGGCTGATAATGTCCATTACTATTTGAGGGGTGTCTGTGCAGTTATTACACAATACCCTGTGATCTTAATAAAAGAGGCAGGTCTTTTTAGTGTGTCAGGGAACTGTCTAAATATACACCTGCCAATCAGGAACCACAGGTACAGGCCACAGAAAGAAAAGACCAATTAACCAAGAAAACACTTCAGTACTTGGGTTAATTTATATACAAAACATAAGAGTTATTTCAACACTTTGACAATGGTGGTTTATTTTGTACTGAAAAATAATATATACCCGGTACTTGGTGTTGGCTTACTGGGATGGATATTATTACAGAACATTGCGATGCATCTGCAAAAATCAGGTATGTTTTGTTTCTTCATTTTGAAGACTAATTCTTGAGGTGACCACCAGCTTGCCAGAGGACGTAATCACTGGGCAGTATTTGAGATTAATGGTATCCTGATATTCCTTTGATACCAGAATTTAATTTTGGATACCAGTATTCCACCGGGATACCATATAATGTTTTTTTATTTTTTAATCCTGACTTATTTTTCGCTGAAACAATGAAGTTGTCATGTACTGGGTGAAGTTAAGTCACAGTATTTTCGAGCTTGTACCCAGTCTAATGCTATGCCATAACAATATCTAATGATACACTGGAGCAAATGTTGCATAGCATTAGACTGGGAACCTGCTAAGTCGCTACTGTTTTTTGTTGGATGTTTCCTCCCTTCAAATTTTATTTGTGATATAGATTCTGCGGTTGAAGACAATTTATACAGGTAGGTTTATTATTTGCAATGTCAGAAACACTTACAGATTCCTGCTAAATTATGTCAGTATTACTCAAAAACAGATAACATTTGTGCAAATTTCGCTATTATGACTGCAGCACAGCAATAGACTTGGAACGAGAAGAGTGTTGTCAAAGTTTGTTATAATGTTATTTGCAAGGCTAAACATTCAGTTTTTTTCACAAGAATCCATGTAGATTCCCATGGGAGCAGTCCATGGGAATCCTCTGATTCTAAAACATTTCAGAGAACTTTATCAACACTGTTAGTATGTAGATTTATGTGTCATATGCTACTAACTGTACCGTATTTTCCCATGTATTACGCACACTTTAAAAAAAAAAAATGGAGGTGCGCATTATACATAACAATATTTTGTTTTAAATCTTTTATAAATTGTCCAGAGATCACCCATAAAAAAAATCATTTATAGTACTTTACAAATTTTTGACAGTGTTCATTACAACTAAATGCAAAAACACTCTTAAAAATTGCTTTTCACTTGTGATAGTTGTAATAAATGTAAAATAAATGTACAATAGCATCCATACCTCACCAAAAAGTGCACAAAAATATGTTTAATTTCCATGAGATTTAATTCGGCCATTTCCTTCAAACCGGAAGTATATGATACGACTATTAAATTAGATATCTCGCGCATTCACGTTGGGCACGAGAACCAAATTTAATATGCAATTTTGGTTTTCATTTATTTATTAGTGTATGAGTATATACTTTTGTCTTGATTTATGCATGTGTGACATGTAAGTACGCAAGTACTAGACTACGTTATGTGTGACATGTAGGTCTACACAAGTAACCAAGTTAAGTTTTGTTTCTTAAATATACTGCTGCTTTCCCTTCAATCTAATTAAAATTAGCTCCACTATTACATGTGGATCTAACAGCAGACAGTTGGAACTCATGTCCACCAATCAAAACCTTACTTGCAGAATCTTGCCAGTGATTTAAAAATAATTCTAAAACATTCCAAGTGTATGCGACATGTTTTGTGTGAATTACAAATGCCTTATTTAGACCAGTAGAACTAATTTTAATCAAATTGCTAACAGCACTGTGTAGACTATCATTTCGTCTGTAAATCATAATTTAAATACTGACCAATCACACTTCTCCTTTTATAACGTTATTTGGGAGTATACAAATTCAAAAAATATCGGGCGAGTCTATTTTAGCGGCCGCAGTACAGCAAACTGTACCAATAAGTACAGGATTGGTTATCAGTCTTCAATTTTATATTACAAATTATTTATTTGTTAAAAAAACACCTAACTAAATCAGTCTTCAGTTTTAAATTACAAATTATTGATTTAAAAAAATAAAACATGTTCTAAGGCATTTGTAATTCACACGAAACATGTGGTATACCCTCAGGATAATTGGGAATGTTTTCAAATTATTTTACTGGCACGATTCTGCAAGTACGGTTTTGATTGGTGGACATGAGTTCCAACTGGCTGCTGTTAGATCCACATGTAATAGTGAAGCTAATGTTAATTAGATTGCTTTTTCCTTTTAGTTTTATTTAATTTTGGTAACAGGTGGAAAACTGTACATCTTGCATTTGCCATTGATTTTGGGGGTGAAAAAAACGGTGCGCATTATAGTGGTTCATGGGTTTTTTCTTGGAATAAACGTTCAAAGTGGGATGGGGGTGCATAATACATTGGAAAATACGGTATATAGATTAGTGTATACAAAACAGCCCTTATTTTTGACTGGAAAGAATAACCAATTTAACAGTGTATCCAAGTTTAAAACAAAAAACAAAACAAACAAAAATGATTTTTTTACTAACAGTTTGTTTAGTTGTTGGTTCCATTTTCTCTTTACAGTCAAGTTCTTTTTGGTGTCTTACCAGCCCCAAGTTTTGCCAGCAAACACTTGGCTAATGGTCGCAAACTAATTGATTGGTTCCCTACTTTGCCACTTGGTTTACTGTGAAACGCATAAACCAGTCTAGCAGACGTTTTCCTGCTAGAAATGGACCAACTACCACTTGGTTCCAGGCCAGATTATTCTAGATAAACCTCCGTTTCGAACATGCACCGATTCGAATGTACACATGTATGCTACGCTTTTCAAGCCAGTTTAAACTGAAGCTTGATAACCAGACTTTTTATTTTTTATTTATTTAATTCTGTAATGTTTTACTCAATGATTATTCAACTGAATAAATTTGGGGAAATATATAACGCGAATCCAAATAGATTTGGATGTTTTATGATTGCATGAATCCTGGTGCAAATTAGATTCACACACATTTTTAGCCCTGTGAATTTCATTTAAGTGGGATACTAAATTTTCAGGAAGGATACCAGATTTTGAAATTTTAGTATCAAACTGGGATACTGCCCCAAAATTATAATCTCTTAACATTGCTGGGATGGTACTAAATGGCTGCGCACATTATATATAATAGCCGTTACATTTAAGCCTTTTATTAATTAACTACAGTGAAACCCCTCAACACCGGACCCCCTCTAAACCGGAATCCCCTCAAAACCGGACATTTTCTGCGGTCCCGTGATTTACACATCTTTTGACACTATATTTTACCCCTCTAAACCAGAAACCCCTCTAAACTGAACACCGGCCAAACAATTCGGTCCCAATGTGTCAACTTAGTGTAAATCCTACCCCTGAAAACCGGACGATCAAACCGATGCCAATCAATATGGCACCCACCTGTCTGTAGACACCGATGGCTAGTGCAATATGCGCATGCTCGAGATCGCTGTTATCAGTGTAATCACCGCTGCATACAGTACAGGTACCGCTCAGCAGGCAAGATTAACAACTTGACAATAAACAATTAAAAGAACTGATCGCAAGCTTTGGTATGGAGTTAACTACTGTAAACACATTGAATGTGTTGTAATTATGGTTAACATTAGCAGAGTTCGGGGTTGGGTTAGATGTCTTTATCAAGTTACAAGTGTGTTTTTAAGGTCTTAAATGTGATCCTTCACAAACATGTCTCATGATTTGCTTCAAAGATGGACTTTTTAATGTATTTTGTATTCAATATTACTCCCATGGATGTTTTTATTTTTCTAAATGCTCATAAATGCACCATTATTCAACATATTCGTGTTGTTCTTGTTTTAAAACACTTTAAAACTTTTCCTATTTTATGGAGAACGGAAGGTATTTCCGTCCAGACAGACCCCTGAAAACCGGAAATTTTACTTGGTCCCATGGATGTCCGGTATTGAGAGGTTTCACTGTATATGATTACTCTCGATATTAAGCAATAATGTGCATTATATATCGTTGAGTATGCATACTAAATGCCTTAATTGTCCCCTCCTTTAAGGATAAAAAACCCACACATTCTGAGTGTGCTGCTAAAGCAATGTATATCACAACAATTTCATAAATTCAAGGGCCATAACCCTGTCAAAACTGAGAAAAATACTACTGCTGTCCCTTGGGATACTTTTTGTGTATTTCATTTTTGCTAAAGAAATCCTGTTAAAATGCTATCATCAGGCTCAAAATTGTCGTAGGCGAGCATTTCAAGACCTGATATTCATCTAGGTGCATGTTAAAAAACCAATGTACTTTTTGAGGTTGTTTTTTTAAATAAACTTTTAAAATTTCAAATTAATAAATTTAATTGTTTTTAATATATACATTGTGATGAAAAAATAAATACCTATATCTGGCCATTTTACTTCATAAAGGGGAGACAGTTAACAAACAATCAAACAAACAAATACCTGCTGATATCCCAGAGACACGAGTTCATAATGACAACATCTGGTTGTGGTTCGTTACCGAGGTCGGCCAACACGGTGCGCACATACTTGTTGTAACAGCGCGTCACAAAGTAGAATCGGACGAGATGATGGTCCGTCCGGTATTGACGCACCTCGCGGTAACACGTCCCATTCGTCATCCTGCCCTTCTGGCCACCTTCAATCAGCTTATCGTTTTCAAAGGAAATTTCACCCTAAAACAGTAAAACAGTTCTAACATACATAATAACTCACTTGCATAAAGGTTCAATTACAGCTGTTCCACAAATGATTACATGAAGGGGGGCAGGTGTGGGGCAGACAGTTATCCACCCAGTGTATCTTCTCAAAACTAACTTTTGGGTATGGCCCATGGAATTGAATGTAACCAGTCAATAGTGTGTGTGGGGGTTCTCCCCGAGAAAGAAAATGGGTTAAGATTAGGATTAGGGTTAAGAAAATTGTACATTAATGATAAAGAAAGAAAGAAATATTTTATTTAACGACACACACAACACATTTTATTTATGGTTATATGGCGTCAGACATATGGTTAAGGACCAAATAGATTTTGAGAAGAAACCCGCTGTCGCCACTTCATGGGCTACTCTTTCAGTTAGCAGCAAGAGATCTTTTATTTGCGCTTCCCATAGGCAGGATAGCACAAACCATGGCCTTTGTTGAACCAGTTATGGATCACTGGTTGGTGTGCGTGGTTTACACCTACCCATTGTGCCTTGCGGAGCACTCACTCAGGGTTTGGAGTCTGTATCTGGATTAAAAATCCCAAGCCTCGACTGGGATCTGAACCCAGTACCTACCAGCCTGTATACCGATATCCTAACCACGATGCAATCGAGGCCGGTTTAATGATAAAGAGGAATTAATTTGGTTAAAAGGTTAACTTTTAAGAAAACAATTGAAAACAAATCTGGGTATGGTGCAATACCCATTTTACCCTTTGGCAAAAACCCTGCCATCATATTATTACTTATGCTTGACTTTATGATTGGTCTCACAACTGACTTGTATAAAGGTTCAATTACAACTCTTCCACCACTGATTATATGAATGGGGGGTTGGTATTCACAATATTATTACTTATGCCTTACTTTATGGTTTGTCACATATTTCTCTCTCTAAGTTCCTAACACTGTGCATACATGATTTAAATAAAACATATATATATATACACAAACACACACACTAGTGTCTGCGCTTAACTTTTTTTTTTTAGTTGCCATCCGGGCAAGTGGTGACAGCACTTTCACTTGCCCGAATCTATTTTCACTTGCCCGAATAATATTTTCTAAAACAAAAACAATATTGCAACAGATTATAAGAGAAAACATTGATTTTGAGTATTTTCCTGCACTCGACCAACAAACTCTTTAAATAAATAACAGACATGCCACTATTACTCCGTACATTTGTGGTATTGTTAGTCACTTAACGACATGGCACTGAAAGTATCATCTTCTTCATTATTAGCATCCTCATCAGAAACTGTGACAACATCTGGATCCACCTTTTCTCTTTCCTGAACCAATTCAGAAATAATGTCTGTGCTACCGCTTTGAATTGGCTTCTGACTAATTCCTGATTATGCAATTTCTAACAAACAAAGATGCTTGCGTTCATCAAACGATGAATACTGGTATAACCGACACAATCCCTTCCTCCCCCACCCAATCTCATTGAAATAATAATAATTAAAAAAAAACCTAAAATATAACGTCCAGTGGATACGATCTATGACGTGTACACATAACCAGGGCTGAATGTTGTCTACATGAATTTGTACTCAATTTTACATGTCACTTAACTTACCTTACACCTATTCTTATACTGGGCGTATGTTTACATGTAAAAGCAGACCTACACTTTTTCATGATGCAAAGTAGGCTACATAGCTGTACATTTATTTATTTATTTATTATTGATTTTAAAAACATAATTGGTCGCCAGGCGGGCAACCTTACTGTGGGTTTTCAGTCGCCCATCGTCGTCTTCAGTCGCCAGGGGCGATCGGGCGACCATTAGGTTCTAACCCTGTACTACACTGTACTATATTTAGAGGAAAAGTGTCATATTTTCATATGAGATGACTTCTGGAACGGGAAGACAAAATCACTGAGTGGACTATCATGTGGCAATACATCACAATATAGGTCAGTGACCTTAGTAAACTGGTGTCGTAATTTGCGGAAGTTTAGCTGAATGTGTGTGCTGTCAGGTTTCTTTCTGTTTTGTGCGTATTAGTGATTAATATGTGGATTTTTTTTTAATGAAGGAACTTAAAAATATTTGATGTCAAGATATTTAACATCAAACATAGGATTATTGTAATATTAGAGTGACAGGGCTCAAAGTTTGAAATTTTCTTCAGGAGCACTGTGCACCAAAGCACAGTTATATACTTCAGGAAGACAGGAGAATATGTTTGGAGCACTAGTGAATATTCATAGGGGGCATCCATAAAGTACATAGTCTTTATGTTCCTGGAAGGGGGTGGGTCATCATGTACAAAATGCATACAGGTAGGAGTGTTTCCGAGTGAGAATTTTGAAGTGGTAAAGGGAGCACTTTTGTGTAAAGATTAAACATATAATCTGTAATAATGGTGAAAAAACTACTATTTGTAAACAAATTAGTGTGGTGAAGGCAAAACAGTACTGACAGTACTTCTTAACAGCCAATTTATTGTTTGATATTAGTGATATAAAACATTACAATACAGTAAAGTACGTTTAGAACGAACACACTTATAACAAACTACCGGTTAGAACAAACTGATTGTAAAGTCCCGATTTTCTCCCCTATATATTAGTAAGGTAATACATTTTAATGTATAGAACGAACTATGTATAGCGAATTAACTGTTAAAACGAACTAATTGTGTGGTCACAATTGTGTATTTCAGTGTAAATTAGTGCATATACAGCACTGCTATTGTGTTCCGGTAGCCAACAATACGTCTGACATGTGAAACTCACTAAACAGTCTTTGTAATTAGCGTTAAATAACCGGATATTTAGTTTTGAAGGTAGGTAACACAAATGTTATGAAAGGTTGAACGGTATTCGGTAGATGTGCAATCATGACGGACACGATAACACTGTTTTCCAAAGTAAAGTTGATGTAGCTTTGCCTGTCTCATTCGACTGCCGACATCACTACAGCAACGGAGGCTATGAGATTAACACTCACTAAGCAAACGAAAATACGCAAATTTGTTTCAAAACGTAACTGACTGAAGACTCATTTTATTCAACATACTGTATTTATATTTTCTTCTGTTTGGAAATCATAAATGAAACATTAAAAATCCACCCCACTAATTCTTATATTTGTGGTATTTAAATCTGAAAAAACCCTGAAATGACCGACTTCCTGAATGAAAACGGCTAACTTCTGTAAATGTTTACAACGAACTACTGCTATAACGAACCGATGGTCCTGGTCCCTTGCAGTTCGTTATAAGAGTACTTTACTGTACAAATCTGAGTGAATAGAAGTTTATTAACAACAAAGCTTCCATGACCATCACAATAACGGTAACTGTAACAGTTCTCTTCTTAACCTTCAGTGACTGACATGATGCCGAATTATAAATATTGGCCAATCGTCAATCGATAAAAAGGACACGTATCTGGATCAGAACTGTCCAGACATTTTTCACGTGATTAAAAATATTGCTAATTAAGATGTTAAAAACAAAATGTTCCCTGCATTGTGAGATGTCTATCCCATTTCAGTTCTTACCTTGTTTCGTAGATTTTGTTTTGTCAGGTAAGTATTTTTCTGAAGAAGCAATACAAGATCCTTATATATACCCCTTTGGACTGAAATAAAACAAACACTGTGAGCCAACATTAAAACTAAAGTCAGGCCAACCATAACCAAGTCATTTGATTTTTTCATTCATATATATATATATATA